>JAXGGA010003270.1:0-105455 GCA_038373865.1 Uloborus plumipes | reverse complement strand
GTTCGAATAAATGAATTATTATGTATGTGCATGTATAATTTACTTGCATGCTTGATAGAAAACTGTTTTTAATGACTTCGGTTATATCGCGCTTTCGGATATATCACGCTTTTTTCTTGTCCCCCAAAAAGCGCGATATAACGAGGGGTTACTGTATTTTTCAAATTTACCATGCATTTGTGATAAATGCAAGCTATACGAAATAGAATTTTATAAAGTTACAAAAATTGACATAATGCAATTATTTGTATTAATGAAATGGAAACTTAAAACCAACTTTTAAAACACAAATTTAAATATATATACTTTTATCAATACGATTACCCGCAATTTGGGTTGCTGCAAAGGAAAATGAAACTGGTGCTTTTTTTAATGGAAAAGCTTATAAACTGTTAAATACTGTAAACCTCTGTTTACGCTACTCTGAATTACCAGACTTAGATAAAATGTAAAACTGTCTGCAAACTTAAATAATTTCTTTAAAATTTTCTGCAAAGAAAAGTGGGCTTCTGAATCCTAAAGTGCTACCAACAACAAAAATATCAAGTTGTATGAAGTGCAGGTTCTACCATGAGGTTGGTTGTCAATCCGTCATGATTAATGAATGTGTCAGTTTCGTATGTAACAAGCTACTGCCCCACAATGAACAAAATCAAGACATATTTCAGATAGAAAACTTCCTAAATTTATAACTTTTTTAACAAAATGCAAAAATTTTCTGCAAACTTCGAAAGTTTTCTGCGAACGGCGTTCGCGAGTTCGTCTATATTATCTGGGTTTGTGAATTACATGAATGAGGAGTTTCATGGTTTCTAGCATTTTATTTTGTAGCCAAGAAAGAATTTATTCCACCAATGTTTTGACTGCTTTGTTTTGCTTTAATATTCTTTGCTTTGTAATGCTTTTCTTATTTTGCTTTGTAATGCTTTTCTATTTTTTTCATCATGAAATCGACTGTAACAGAGTGGACATCCAACAGTTCAAATTAACTACCATAAGAAAAGAACTAGGCTCACCCTAGTTGTTGACTACATAATTCAATGTAGCAAGCTAATCACGGCAGTTATACTACCTATATTTTTAAAAAAATATATCAGATTGAATGCAATTGTTTATTTTATTTCTAAAAGGCTTGTGACAGAGTGGACAATTCGAAACATAGAAAATCTAGGGACATGGATAAATAATAGTGTTTTTTGGGGAAATTTTTTTTCATTTGCGTAATAATCTGCAGAAATGGTGTCAGAAGCATCTTTTGTGCAGTGTAGTTTAATTTATTGTGTTGTTACATTTCAGTTTAATTTTAAATCACAGTTAAAATTCTAGCAATTTGAAGCTGTGACACGTCATTTTCTCCTCCTGACAAAGACATTTTTTTTTGTGTCCTTTCTAAAAGGATTATATCTAATCAATTGATACTTGATGGCATGAAATTAAATGGAGAACCAATAAAAATATACTTAATAGGTGGTAGTTAATAAAATTGATTATAAAAATGTCTAAAGTCTTAGGCATGATTTGTACCATTTTCGCTGGAATGACCCACATTCTCTAAAAAATATTGTATTCATAGTACTTAACTAGGGTTAAAAGTCTCAATGGTCTCTTACTTTTTATTAGCAGTTTTGAAGATCATAAAAATAGGTTAATTAAATGTTAAAGTCTAACAATTTTGGGATAAAAATTTAAAACTTATGATTTTACATCATCTGGCATTCAAACCAAAATAAGTGGTAACTTTTAATGTTCTTGCAGATACTGACTATTTTAATTTTCCAAATGTTCAGCTTGTTTATCTTTATTGTTGAAAATGTCAACTTTCTTTATAACATAATGTTTAAACCGATTCCTAAAAAATTGCTTATTGTAGGTTACTAAGACTAATACTGAAGTTGAACTGTTGAACATCCCGAGTACGCCTTGTCTAATATGCTATGGTAAGTTAATTTCCAGGGCTCGAAAATTATATTGCCCGACATGCCCAGGGCATGTAAAATTTCTGATCGGGCATGAATCTTCAACCCTTACATGCCCAGCTGGCCATGTAATTTTACGATCAAATATTTCTTTCCTAAACTTTGTTATTTCGTATTTTTGAAAAAAATTACCATATATATTAAGATTGAAATAATTCTTAATTCAGATACAAAACTGCAAATTTAATATTTTGTCTGTTTAACATGTTGACTGCCCAAGTAGGAGATGATAATTTGTAGTATATCCTTTTAGCTGACAGAATAGAATTTGAGTTAGCTTATATGTGATTTGCTGTTTTCCTCCAGATTACAATTTGTCTTTTACAATGACATTAATATGGAAATTTGACTTCCGAGGAGATGAAAGTAAAGCTAATTGACAGGTACATTGTATTTAGCCCAGCTCATATGCTACGTATGTTTTGTAGCTTGGCAGTCAACGTCTTAACACTGTACGACAAATTCAAATGTTTTTATTTATAAACAGCAAAAATAAAACTGGGCAGGTAAAAATGTTATTTGGGCATGTACTTTTTAGACAAACATGCCCGGCAGGGCATGTAAAATTTTAAAGATTTTTCGAGCCCTGTTAATTTCTTTTATATCTGCCTTTGGGTCATTCCATGTCAAGTGATCCAACGTTTTTTACCTTACATTTTTGTATTTCTTTCAAATTTGGCTCATCAATTGTACCCCTTGAGGTAATCAAAAGTATCAATTTTTGGATTTTTATCTCTATTATTTTTTGATTTATGAGACTTTGAACTTTGGAAAAACCCACGTTTTTCCATGGATAAGGGAACATAAAAGGGACCATAACTCGGCACCAAATATAGATAGAACAATTTGGTAAATGGCATTTTAAAGTACGTTAGTTGCCGCTTAATCTGATATGCATCATGACTAATTTGATAAAAATTTTCTTTTTCAAAAAATGAAATTTAAATTTCAAATTTAAATTTCTCAAAAAACATATCTGTACCTCAGAACCAGACTAACGTAAGTCCATTTTCGTCATTTTTCAGTAGAGGGGAAAAACGATGTATTCGACAATCGTTTTTCCCCTGTACCGAAAAATGACGAAAATGGACTTACGTTAGTCTGGTTCTGAGGTACAGATATAATGAATTTTTTTCAAAAAATTCTCAAAAATTCTTGTGTATTTTATCTATGTGTGTACAAATGTTTAGATTGGGATCTCAATGGGATCATATTTTTTTGAATTTTTGAATAAAACTGTATAGGAAAAAAATGATAATTTTTAGATTCTATTTATTTAAATATTAAGTTATCTTGCTTGTGATGGTCTAAAAAGTAGTAAACAAACATGAATATGTTTAAAGTGAGCTGGCATGAGCTTATAGATTTGTCAGGTTCACCCCCTCCTCCCTTCATCCCCCGCACAACCACTCTTTTTTAATTCAAAACTGTTCAAAATGTTGAAAAAAAAAAAAAACTCTTTGATACAAGATGAATAGTAAACTTATTTAAAGTTGGTAAATGGGTTTCCTTATAACTAGACGAAGTATCACCCTCCTCCACCCAAATATACCATTAACGCTGTACTATTATGACGTCTAACCTGGGGATTGAATTGACTATTATTTTTACTCTAGGTAAGTGAGCTAGCATTAACTTGTAGATTGGTCAACTCCCCCTCCCTTCCTTCTTGATCCAACCATTTTCCCCCCAAACTGTTTAAAATGCTAAAAAAAAGCTTCTTTGATACAAAATGAACAGTAAACTTATTTAAAGTTGGTAAATGGGCTTCCTTATAACAAGGCAAAGTACAACCCTTCCCCCACCCAAATATATCATTAATGCTATACTAATATGACGTCTCACCTGGGGATTGATTTGAGGATTATTTTCCCCCTAGGTATATATTGTTTTTCAGACGAAGTGTATATTTTTCAATCCGTCCTTCACAAAGTGTACTTCTATTCAATATCTGAATTTAAACTTATGATTCATTTCATCCCCTCCCCCAGCACCAATCTTCAATTTTGAAGAGAGGAAATAAATGGGTCGCCCCAAGATCATAGCAAACAGAAAAATAGCACTGTTTCTCCTTTTTCTCATAATGTTTTCCCATTATTTTCACACAAAACTGAAAAGAAATCAAAGTGTCACGTTATATGTCAGTCCTCATCACTGCCTTTCTTTTTCTTATTGGACAAAGCTCATGAGCTAATAGGAAAGTAACAAACAGAACAAACTGAAACACTACCAGACATCAGTAGAGACTAAGGCTTTGAAATGGGTTTAGGCGGGATGATAAAAAAAATAAAAGTTTGGAGCGGGAAGGTAGGGTAAGGGGGGTGGGAGTAATCTGTAAAGAAGTTAAACAACATGAGAGGGTTATGATCAAAAAAGCAGTGTTTGATTAATATATGTATATAGATATGTCTTGCTGCATTACTTTCCTTTACAGCAAAATGAAAAATAACGCAAACAATTAAAAAAATTAAATAACAGCTGCACACTAGATAATGTGGAAAGATAGTTATGGGGACATAGACATATGATCTGATATTTTGATTTATTTTCAGTTTTTTGCGTAAAGAACAGAAAAAACGATGAGAACAAGGAGAAACAGTGCTATTTTGCTGTATGCTATGATCTTGGGGCGACCTATTTATTTTCTCCCTTCAAAATTGAAGATTGGTGCTGGGGTAGAAGATGAAATGAATCATAGAGTTAAATTTCAGATACTGAATGGAAGTACACTTTAAAGTTCGGATCGAAAAAGAAACACTTCGTCTGAAAAACAATATATATACCTAGGGTGAAAATAATCCTCAACTCAATCCCCAGGTTGGACGTCATATTAGTATAGTGTGAATAGTATATTTGGGTGGGGAGGGGGGATACTTCGTCTAGTTATAAGGAAACCCATTTACCCAATTTAAATAAGTTTACTATTCATTTTGTATCAAAGAGTTTTTGTTTTTTTTTAAACATTTTGAACAGCTTTGAATACAAAAAGAGTGGTTGTGCGGGGAAGGAAGGGGGAAGGGGGTGAACCTGACAAATCTATAAGCTCATGCCAGCTCACTTTAAACATATTCATGTTTGTTTACTACTTTTTAGACCATCACAAGCAAGAGAACTTAATATTTAAATAAATAGAATCTAAAAAATATCCTTTTTTTCCTATACAGTTTTATTCAAAAATTCAAAAAAATATGATCCCATTGAGATCCCAATCTAAAAATTTGTACAAACATAGATAAAATACACAAGAATTTTTGAGAATTTTTTGAAAAAAATTCATTATGTTTTTTGAGAAATTTAAATTTGAAATTTAAATTTCATTTTTTGAAAAAGAAATTTTTTATCAAATTAGTCATGTTGCATATCAGATTAAGCGGCAACTAACGTACTTTAAAATGCCATTTACCAAATTGTTCTATCTATATTTGGTGCCGAGTTATGGTCCCTTTCATGTTCCCTTATCCATGGGAAAACGAGGGTTTTTCCAAAGTTCAAAGTCTCATAAATGAAAAAATAATAGAGATAAAAATCCAAAAATTGAGACTTTTGATTACCTCAAGGGGTACAATTAATGAGCCAAATGTGAAAGAAATACAAAAATGTAAGGTAAAATTTTTCTCAGATTTTGGATCACTTGACGTGGAATATGCTATTTTAACGAATTCCCACTAATAAGGTTAATTAGCATCTTATGTTTAACGTCTTATGTATAACATTTTCCCTAGAATGTGTTAATCCTGCTTGTGCATTATCTAATGAAATGTAATAGTAATGTACAATAAAACCTCAATATCTTGAAAACCGAAAGTGATTTGACCTGATTTTGTTTGATGGATCCCTTATTTAAGTTAAAGCTAGAAATGCCCTAAATCTTAGATAATTTTACAAAATTGCGGATATTTTGTTTTGAAAAGAAATTTGACGTATCAATGTTTTGAGTTAATGTTTTGAGTTGAAATGTGAATTGTCAAGTTAAAAAAAATTGTTCCTGATATCAAGGCACACAGCCATGGCTGCCACACTTCCATCTGACGGACGGAATTCCGTATTCTGTAAAATGTTGTATCATTTGGAAATTTGTTTTGGGAAAAAATGAAATGAAGCTTTAAAAAATATCTCATTTAGATTTTTCAAAAAAAAAAAAAAAAAAAAAAAAAAAAAAAAAAAAACAAGCAACTGCTTAATAACTTTCTCTCTAGTTGCACCTTGAAAACTAGTAATTCAATTATTTCAATCATAGCTACATTAATCCAGAAAATTATTTTAAAGCTGTTTTTTCCAGTGTTATTTTTTAGCGAAAAATCTCTTACCAGAAACTTTTTATTGTCAAGAATCTTTTAGCGTGAATTCGAAGCTTTTTTTTCTTCAGTAACTAATACAGTAATTTTTTTCGTTATCGCGTTTTCTTCCAAAAAATCTTTTTGAAAAAACTATTCTGAAAGTTTAGATTTTACTTCATTTTGCGATTTGGTTTTATTATATAGTTAATTACAACATAAAAATGCAACATATTTGTGCATTAAACTACAAACATATTACTCGCTAACATGTTTGTGTAGCAAAATGATGCCAAGTGCTTTTCAGTCTTTGTTAATTTTTAGAGTAGCACCCATGCACACAGCATTTTGTTATTATCCAGAGCAATATGGTAAATATCGAAAAGATAATGGGACTTGAGTTTATAAATTGTGTTGAAATTAAACGATTAAGATATCAAATGTTAATGAAGCTTTATTTTTTATCAATTGTTTTTTTTTTTTTTTTTTTACATTAAGGTTACATTTTAAAACATAATTAATCCATCTTTCTTAACTTTCAGGAGAACATTAGGAAGCAGGAGAAGGGGACCAGCCTAGGTCGCAGTTCCGAGAACTCGTTAAGGGGGAGGGTTGCCAGGAGTCTCTGACCTACCTCTCCTTCTATGTACCTTGTGTAAAACTTGCTTGAATTCAGAGCCACATTTTACACCTAGATCGGGTATTCTTCCATTTCGGGGTACCTCCCATATTCATATGTAATAGATTTTTTCCATTTCTGTATTTACACTACTCTTTGTAATTACTCTTGTGTACTTATGGCAATAAAATATTTTTTTGTTTAATTATAGTATTTTTTGTAACATCCATAGATCCAAGAGATACATATTTTCAACTTTTGCCTAAGCGTGTTTCAATTAACGTGAAAGTTCAACTATACTGCCTAGGCATATTTTCTCACTTAAATTTTTGATTTTATTAATCTAAAAGACAGTTTAAAAATAGTTATTTTTTTAGCAAGTTTCTTCTGTACAACATGTTTCAGACATAAAAATTAAATTGTACAAACTTTTAGGGGTGTTAGAGGGGCCATAAGAAGCAAGAATCGCACAGGAAAATAAGGTAGCAGACGCAACGCTAACGCGCTACGTACACCCAAACTATAAAAGTTTGTGAGAATGGCTTGTTTTGCGTCACTCGGTTATTGTGTAATTTCGGGGGCATGTAAGACTGGCAGGCAGCATAATGTCAACAACCCCTTTAAACCTATCTTAAAAACTGAGAAATTGGGAAAAATCTTCGTTGTGTATTAAATTTGCTTTTTTTTTTTTGCATCCACCTGTTTCTGGTTCGTACACTGCAAAAAAAAAATCCATCAAACTTACGGGGGAAAAAAAAAATCCGTCAAATTTACGGAAAAAAACTGGCAGCCTAGGCTGCCAGTTTTTTTCCGTTTATTTAACAGAAATCTTCCGTAATTTTTTAACAGACTCTCCATTTTTTAACGGAATATCTCTGTAATTGCAACAGTTTTTAACCGTTTTTTTAACAGATTTTCTCCGTAAAGTGATGAAATCAACCTGTTATAAAAACGGTTAAAAACTGTTGCAATTACAGAGATATTCCGTTAAAAAACGGAGAGTCTGTTAAAAAATTACGGAAGATTTCTGTTAAATAAACGGAAAAAAACTGGCAGCCAGGCTGCCAGTTTTTTTCCGTAAATTTGACGGATTTTTTTTTACAGTGTACAAGAAAACAATAGATTGCGATGAGGGTAATTAAATTAAATGATACAAATAAATCTAAACATTGCAGACGAGAAGAAAAAGATGAATATTAAATGAAATATACAGTTAGACGACAAATTTACAAAAGCAGAATCAACCTTTGCGCAGAAAAGTAATCAAAAATAAACTACTTTAAATCGCACAAATTAACATATTACTGCATACACATGTTTTGGTCTTGCAAATAATTCTTCTTTTTAATGCTAAAGGTGACTAAAAAACTTTCAATTAGTAAACAAAAGAGTACCATAAGGAATTCTTTGTGGAGAACATTCGTTAAAACGATTTTTATCAGCAAGACTTTGAAATAGCTTTGAGAAAAGCACAAAAATTTCTTTTGTGATTAGGAAATATTTGAAAAAAATACATTAAGAAAAAAAATAACAGAAAAAAACCGCGAAAAATTTTACGCCTGTAAATTAGTAACTAAATTTATCTAGAAAAAATGCTATGAGCGACAAGGAAAAAAAAAACTTTTCTTTTTCAGCTTATACGTAGAAAATTTCTGCTTTCTTTAAAGTATTCCTTCACATGTTAACAAGGCCAATTTATCCTATATATCATGAATTGAATACGGCGAGAGTTGCATAGCAGTTTGAAACAGAAATAATCCTAGGTAACATACAAGTTGCAAAGGCTCTCCAAATAATTGTATTGCCCTCTTCTTGAACAAGTGACTTTAGATGCCATCACATAATGAGAAAATTCATTGGGAAACATTTTTACTGGAAAGGAAAAGGAGAGAAAATACTGAAGATCGGTGAGGTTTGGAGAAAGCTAGTTAGACCCACATTAAGTCAAAAATAACTACATTTATTTTCCTTTACAAAATATTAGTCACAAAATAGATCTTCACTAAAACATAGCTCACGCCCTCCTCCCTCCAAAAACTAAATAAATAAGTTAACAAAAATGAAACAAAACTACCACAAATATGAAACGGAGCCGTAATAACAAGAGACCAAAAGAAACACCACAACAAAAGAAACGAAAACGTTAAAAAATAAATAAATAAAGCGCGCATACAGTATACATCTCCACAAAAGAACCCGACAATGGCTTTGGAGTGCGGCGTAATGTCCATTTCATGGCTATCTGTTAGTTCTCTATGAATTCATTGACATTGTGATTCGTGCACAAAGGCCGACAAGGGTAAATTGCTCGCGTCGGGCGGCACGCGACTGACGAAACAATGTTACGAGCGGTTCCAGAGGGAGCGGAGCGAAATCGGTTGTGTGAATTGGAGAACAAACGGCTGAAGCGGGTGTTGGTGTCGTGGCTCCTTGCATTTGATAGTTCCGTGCAGCTCGTATCGATATTTCAACCAAGAAATGCGTCAACAAATGCCCAGTAAAAAATGAAATTGTTTTTACAGTCTAATACAGCTAATTTTATAGTAAGCAACTGTAAAAATTGCTAATTTTGCAGTAATAAACTGTCAAATTCCTCATTTTACAATACGAAACTGTAAAATTGATAATTTTACAGTTCATTACATTGCATTTTACAGTTTTAAGCTGGAACCTCTGCTGCAAGTATAATACAGCTAAATTTTACGGCAATAAACTGTAAAATTTCTAACTTTACAGCAGGCCCGTCATTTAAGGGGGCAGGGGGGGGGGGTCAATTGCCCCCCCCCCCCCCGACTTTGAGAAATCAATGTATTTTCATATAAGTGGGCGTGGTTTTTGTTGTTTTCTGGTGAAATTGTATTGTGGTTTTACCCCTTGCCCCCTTCCCCCCTGGAAAAACTTGAAATGACGTCCCTGCTTTACAGCAAGAAACTGTAAAATTGGTTGTTTTACAGTTTATTATTGTGGGTTTTACAGTTTTAAATTTGAACCTCGGCTGCCAGAATTATACTGTAAAAACAACAGTTAATCTTTTGCAGTGTACTAAGTTTAAATTAAAAAGTTAAAAATCTCTCAACCCTGATTGCCGACCTTATATTAAAGCGAACTTCACTGGTCAGAAAGCATTTTAAATTTAAATATATTTAATTGTTTTTCTAGAGGACATGATAAACACGGAAAAGGAAAGATAATCCTCACTAGTAAAATTGTTAATCGCAAAAGCAGAATAAAGAAGGAAAATTGAAAGTTCTTTTAAAATCCTTACACTAAAATCAATTACAAGTATTTTAATAATACCATATGTAATAGGGGTTGGCGAGCGCAAGCGAGCAGGGGGCGGTAGCCCCCTAGTGTACTTTAACGTACAAAAATCTTGCACACTAATTTAGGGCAGACCGACCAGTGAATGAACGCTTAGGCGTAATTTCATTTTCAAGAATCCGCAGCATAGTTAAAACCCGTAGCAATTGCCACTTGACAGTAAAAATGTGCAATTATTGAAAAAAAAAAAAAAAAGAGAGAGTTATCTTGGTTTTGTACAAGGTTTTTTGTAGGACTGAAAGGAAAACAAGTGCCCGGACCCAGTGAATGAGCACCCCAACCAGTGGATAAATAGCGTTTTCCTTTTAGGAATGTGTTGAAGGGAATAACTATCTGCTGTCAATTCATTTGAGGAAAATGTTTTTAAAACCTTATTTTTTTCAAAGAAATTACAGGGGTTCATTCAGTGGAGAGTATTCGTTTACTGGTAGTGTGGTAGGTCTATCCTACTTCGAACGTGGATGTAAAATATCTTTTTCAGCATGTTAGGTCAATCAATATATACTAAACCTCACATAATTTCACATTTCGCGAAAATGGTATAATAATACACGGTATTAGAAACACTGTCATAATGATAAAACAAAATTTTATTTAATCAGAATATTCACTTTTTTTCTACCAAGGAAGAATTAAAAATCGAATTAAGATATTATTATGAACCCTTTTGAATTAGAAACTGGTGAGAGTGCTTTAAGATGCAATACACCGCCAGCTCGTTTTTTTCATCCATGGACTGCAGTTTCATGCTTAATATGCACTCATCAGCATGAAATAAGCATTATACGATCTGGGGGCAAAAATCCTCTTATAGAGCATAGAGAGCCAACAAAAACTGGTAGCTAATGTGAAATTAGATCACCAGGGAGCGACCGCACTTGGTACGGTACGACTCGAAAATTTTGAGGCAAAGCTCGCTTTAAGAGTTGGTTTGTTTAATGTTAAAGGTAAGTTAATTAAGCAGATTCTAATTTTTAACAAAAAGTTGCTGGGAAATTAATCGTTCGTTATTACCACACTCACAATCAATCGATTAATTTTCAATTGATAAACAACCAGTAATTTTATCCTGTTTGGAATCTTAGGATGAGATTCGAGATAAAATGGAACAGCGCGAGCACGAGTTTGTTCTCAGAGCAGGTGCGAAATATTTACTACATCATGTATCTCTCCAATAAGGTCCATAACGGGGGTGTAGCTCAGTGGTAGAGCATTCGCTTTGCATGTGAAAGGTCCGGGGTTCGATCCCCCGCACCTCCAATGTTTCAGCGTAAATATTTTCGAATGAAAAACAATAATACTTTTGGTTCCATTTTCTTCTTTTCTATTCTTTTATTTTTTGCAAAAAGAAAAAACGTTTTAAACAGTGCATAAGACCACAAATGGCTCAAAATATTTTTACTATTCAAAACCAAAATATAAATACACAAAAATAAAACAAAACAAAATTTAAATTAAAGAATACATAATTGAGTAAAATGAGAAAAGTAAATTAAAAATCGAAATTAAAATTTTAATTTTATTTGCAATTTATTTTTCGCTACTAAGCAAAGAAAGGAAGATAGCTCATTAATATCACTTATGGTTTATCTCTTTATCTATGGCTTTATCTCTTTTCATTCGCTTTGTGTGCTAGTGCGAGCCACTTGATCCATTGTCATTGTGTGACGAATGGGTGAAAACTAGATAATTAGGGAAGTGTTTGATTTCTCAATTTTCTTTTTTGTGATGGAATAACATACATGAACATCATCGCTGAAAAAAAAAAAAAATGCTGTACGATAAGTACTTTTTAAAATAATACTTTCGACAGCTGTTGCCAATTGAGTCAGGATATTGGCTAACGACAAGATTGAAAATAGGTATTTCCCGCATTCACACAAGACTGCCGTAGTAGGTAAAAGTCTCCAAAAAAGTATTTTTAACTTTTGATTACCTTTTTCTCCTCAAGAAGTTTAAAACCATCATCGCTGACACCCGTGGCGCAGGGGCGGCAGATAAGGGGGGCAAGAAGGGGCGGTTGCACCTCCAAATTTTTTGCACAGAATAATAAGAAACGTGTAAACTCAATTTGTATGAATCACAAATCTATGATCATATGAAGGGGCAAGTGTATAAAGGTGATATGTGACATTTGAATTTCGCCGATTTACACAAATTTAAATTAGTGTGCCTTCAATTGTGTTAATTCACAAACACAATTGAAGGAGCAAGTGAATAAATGTGATATATGACATTTTTTTAATTTCTAGAAAAAGCTTTCAAAAAAAAAAAAATTACCTTATCACCTAGTTTATCACCTTCATTTATGGTAAAAAGTAAGTTGTCACACATCACCTTGATGCACATGCCAATTCATATGTAAAAGGAAATAAAAAAAGCTCACTAATTCTCAATAATAGTTGACGAAAGTGGGGAAATTTTAACACGAACAGTTTTCGTAATAAAGTTTTGCATCATTTGAACCATCAGTAATTACGCAAAATGTACATAAATGAGAAATCTTGAAATTTTCTCAGTTCCTCATATGAATTTTTGAATTCATCAAGCTACTGTATATTGTTTAAATGAATTTTTTTCTTAATATTAAATACATTTTACGATACTTTCATTTTTACCAAATATATTTCATTCCATACTGATTAAATTCATAGTTAACAAACTCGCCACCTCAAGCGAAATGCTGAAATACCGCCCCTGCCGTGGCAGGTTATTGGATTGCTCTTTGACGAACCCAATTTTTGTAGTGAATTAATAGTCTTAGATTAATTTATAACGTATGGAAAACAAAAACTTCGCAGCGAAAAGCTGGTATAGATGCAATAGTTTTACTGTAGAAAGGCTGAAAGAACCAGCTATATCACGTCACTATGGTTTCGTTTCTTAAGGCTACAGTGGACAAATAAAATTGATTTTTTCAATTATTGATTTATATGTCTAAAACTTTGTGAGCTTGTATTATTGTATATTTACTACATCTAAAAGCATAAAAAACACAAATTAGTGCAAAAACCATGAATACTTTTTTTCAAATTTCAAATTTAAATATTTTTTTAACAAAATTTCAAAATGTTCCAGGCGTCGCAATTTTTTTTCAAACTTTGAATTTCCACTTAATTTTCAATCATTAGGCATGATTGCATAAAACAATGCATCACATGCAATGTTTTATGTGGTAGTTTATAAAAGATGGCTGAAAATGAAAATTTATATGATTTTTTCAACTGAAAATTTTTACTTTCAGCCATCTTTTATAAACTATTTCATAAAACATTGTTTTTAATGCATTGTTTTGTGCCATCATGCCTAATGATTGGAAATTAAGTGGAAATTCAAAGTTTGAAAAAAAATTGCGACGCCTGGAACATTTTGAAATTTTGTTAAAAAAATACTTAAATTTGAAATTTGAAAGAAAAGTATTCATTGTTTTTGCACTAATATGTGTTTTTTATGCTTTTAGATGTCGTAAATATACAATAATACAAGCACCCTAAGTTTTAGACATATAAATCAATAATTGAAAAAAATCAATTTTATTTGTCCACTGTAGCCTTAAGGCGCACTTTTTTGCGCGTGAGGTTTTTTAAAAAATCATTAAAAATCAATCATTGTATTTTAACATTCGGTGATTGTGAATTTTTGTGTTATGAAAGATTCTTAACAATATCTAGTTGTCAAAGTAGGAATATTTACCCGATTGATACTTCCCAAATTGAGGCAAACTCATGTCTCTGGTGATCAGGGTCAGACATGGAATAAAATTCAGTTCGGGCATCCAGGGAGAGTCGACACCTCTCCAATTAATTAACAAAACACCCTCTTAGATATTAATCAAACTTTCAATTACTTTTAAATACAGCAATTAATAACACAGGCCTGAGGAATAAGGATTTTGAAAAATACAAAATACATTTTTGCCGCTCTTTGGTGCTGCTTTTTCGTCGGCTGATTTCAAAGCGACCCCTTTTTTTCTACTTGTCATTGTTTTTCTAATTTTGCGGAAATCCTCAATCAAAAAGAGTTCTCCCGAAAAATTCTGCATATATATTATCAGGCAACTGTGTGTTTTATCATTTAAATATACCGAACATAACCTATTTTTGGTATTATACACACACATTGCTTCCTCAGTAATCAGTAATTTTTTTATTGGTTCAAACGGATGAAAATCAGATTGCACGACTCGCCTCTGGTCGAGAGAAAAATGCAAAGTTTCCTTGAGTTTAAACTTTTTACATAGAACTGCGGCGCAGTTGCTAGAAGGGAATCACTAACATACTACTTAAATCTGTTTTATTAATAATATGCGTAAAAACATTCATAATTAAGAAAGAAAGAAAATAAAACATTTTTACCGTAACACAAATATGCGGTTATCAATGTAATGCATTAGAATGCTGTGTTGAAGAGACACAATTCATAAAAATGTTCAGAGTTACATATGATGTTGTTTGTTATGTTTGCGCGGAATTTTAAAAAACTAAGTTTAAAAGTAGTATCGGTGGTGTTCATACACTAAAGTTACTTTTTACTTTTAGAGCAATTTCCAACTGAGGTTTGGAAGCAGGTTTTTTTTTTCCTTTTATTTTTCCAAAAATGTATTTATTTATTTTTTTTAAATAGGGTTTATTTTAAATTTGTTTGCGAAAATTTTACATTCACCTTCAAATTTTGCTCACTCTAAACTATCATTTAGTTTTTTACAAATCGTTTTTTTTTTTTTTTTTTCATAAATTAAAAACCACCACTGTGAGAGACACTGGTTTTTAACCCTTTCAAGCGATACAATACATATTCGTGTTAAAAGCTCCATGCTTTTGCCCTGTTAAAAATGGTTAAACTACACCTACCCACAGAGACCCAAAAATCTGTGGGAGCAAAAAAGCCCATCAAAAGTGCATCAACGTATCCCATTCCAATCACGTTCCCGTTTAACGTTCCCAGTTACGGAAAAGCCCCCCTTCCAGACCATAATATAATAACAATAATAAAATGGACCCCTGAATTATTAAGACCCTTACAGCGAAGGCCACTTAAGCCAAGTGGTGTCGCCCCATCCATGCATTACAGCTAATTGAAAGCCAGAGGTATTCCAATCTATAATTCAGGACTATCCGGGAGCCGGACATGCGGCCAGATGGAGAGTGTGATTACGAAAGCAGCCGGATCATCGTTCTTTCTTCGTGTTTTATTTTTGAGGTGGTCTATGTTTTCGTTAATTGTGGTGCATTAGTGTGACAGAGATTGAGCGCTGAAAATGAGCAGTTTAGGGACCGCTTTGGGGAATGAATTTTTAGGTAAATGGCACATGATGAACATAAATAAATATATGATGGTACAAGTAGCTGTTCTTATGCCCCTCCTGGAAGTTTTTAAGGGGGGCAATGCCCTAATAGAAAATACGTAGGTGGCGCCAATTTTTTTTCTAGATTTCTCTCCGGGCCTTTTGATATTCTTATAATCTTAAGTAGATTTGGAGTTCTTTTTTCGACTCCCAAATATTAGTTCAAATGAATACCCACCATATTGAAGTAGTTCGTTCATATTGCGAGTGATATATTATAATATAAACGTATATCAATATTATATGCATTAACCGCCATTACTTTTAAACATATAGAAAAACCCCTTCGTCCCTGGTGCTGCCCTTGGTATTTTGAAAAGCTCCTCGATTACACTGCTCAAAACCATTAAAAGGTATTTTAAGATTTATATAAAATAAAGGAACAAGAGAATTATTTTTACAGAAAATGGAAGAAAAAAGTTTTAAAGGCAATTTTTTTTCACCTTTCAGACTTTGGAGTATGGTAATTGTTAGTTTAATAGAGGAAGAAAGGAAACGATGATCTAGCGGTAGCGAATGGATTTCATTTGGATTTCAAATTACTGAGTGGTTAAGCGAAAAGCAATGACTTACACGAAGTAAGAAATATGTTTCGATGAGTACGATGCCTCAATGAAGGTATTTAACCAAATCAGAAGCTTGGGCAGCTGTTGGTTGGTTGAGGGGGGGGGTGCAAACAAAAGTCGAAGTAGCAGAAGCCACTAGAATTTCACAGTGTGATTTTCAGGACTTGGAACTAATTTTAAAAGAGTGAAAATGCGGGTTGATGACAAGGGCAAGATCGTAGACGTGGAATAATGCCCAATAAAGGTCGATTAACGTGACTCAAAGATGCCGAAATATGAATGCTACTTTTCTTTAACAGCACTTTCATTCGGCTACTGGTCAAGCAGTATAATCAAAAGAACACGTAAAGTTGTTTTTGGAAACTATTTTTGAGGTAGAGAACACAGTTGAGAGAAGATTATTTGGAATGTTATCACAAAACGGCTTGTTTTTTTTTTTTTTTTTTTTTTTTTTTTTTGCGTTCACCAAGTACTACTGAACTTGAGATTGATAAAGAAAAATCAAATTCATTTTTATCAGTTCCAACTACTATTTCATTAAAAATATTCATCAGTTATTATTACAGTGCCAACAAGTACATAGTTTTATGTAGAAAATATTTTATTGCACTTTCTTGGCTGAAACTTTAAGAAAATGCTTTACAAATTGAAAAAAAAAAAAAAAACCTCTCTGATATTAGCAAAAACAAAAACCGTAATTTAGACATCCTTACAAACTGGTAATGAAACCTTACGCCATCCAACGTATCACAATTTATCAACTCCAGCATACCACCTGCGGTTCGCTATCAGCCTCGAGGCATCTTTGCCCAATAATGCCTCAAGACGAAATTAACCGTACCCGTGCTCGTCGCGTGCCCCGCCATTGTTCCCGCCTTTTTCAAAAGACTTCCTGTTCCCATTGTATTGGTTCCGCTGCGAGACTCTCCGTCCATGGCCCAGTGCTTCTTCGGACACCATCGGACAACAGAAGTTTTCTCTTCGTTTGGCTTGATTCGAAAAGGACGAGGTCCCCTCCTCCTTGAAAAGATGCTCGTTTCTTCGCCTCCAGAGGATAATGATCCGGCAAGGGGGGAGGTGTCCGCATTTGTTGTCAAAGGACTATTGGCCTCTGGTGCTTTCCGAGGTGAAGTTCAGGAACCTGAAATATGTTGACGAAATTAAGTTAAGAAGTACTGCCACTGCCACATATTGTGGCCAACAATTCCTATTAAATTTATCCATATTAAAGCAAGCATCACTCGGCCAATTCATAGGAATGATTGAATAGTGAACACGTGGTATTTATGGAATTTATATGTGTATGTATAGCAATGTTTGCTGAAATGCGTTCGAAAAAGACGAGGTCTCCTCTTCCTTGAAAAGTTGTTCGTTTCTTTGCCACCTAATGATCCGAAGGGGGGAGGTGCTCCCATTTGTCGTCAAAGGACTGTAACGTTTTGGCTACTCTGTTCGTTAGTTGATTGAAACAGAGGATGCAAGTAAAATACTAGCATATTTATTTCTACAGTATTTACAGCTATGTTACATAATTTGTATAAGTAGATATTTTGAACACTGCGAGACAAGCATGACCATCTTGTCCGCTCTCCCAGAGTCTTCTCTCCTCATCTCGAATCCCGATCTCTTCGGGGGGTCCCCGACCGCTAGGTTTATCAGACCGTCTGTGTTTATCCGAGAATGAGAAAGTTATTACCGTTCCCTTGTCAGAGAGGTTTACATTCCTTCGAATTTATGCTCCGAAAAGTGTCATTGCATGTCGCTTCACACCAAACAGGAATTCTCGCTGGGCGCAACAAATGTCAACCATTTGCCATTATACCATGATCACAAAAAACACATGGCTGGATTTCTAGGAACACGAGCACTTGTTGACTATTTGCTCGCATTTCTGAGAGTCCCTCGCCTTTGATGTTAATAGATACACAACAGCGTGTTTACGTCTGAAGGTTTCCCTGCGTGAGGTCCAAGTTTTTGGTAGCCTAAGGAATTTCTATATCGCCACAGGCGATGATAACACAAAACAGACTTGTGAAAATGGCGCGCCAGTACAGGACTATTGGCCTCTGGTGTTTCCGAATTGAAGTTCAGGAACCTGCGAGCCAAAGTTGGAAATTTCATCCACATAAAGTTGCCCTGAATTTCTATTAAATTAATCTACAAAAAAGCAAATATATTCAATTGCCTTGACTAATTCATTGAAATGACTGAGCAGCGAGCACCTAGTACAAAACATTTATTGAAGCTATATGGCGGATAGTAATTTTTGCTTTAACGAATTCGAAAGAGACGAGGACACCCTCCTCTTTCAAAAGCTCGTTTCTTCCCCTTCGTAGAATAATGATTCGGTAAAAGGGAAAATATTTGCGTTTGATTGTTCCATGTAGATAAAATCCAAACCCCATTTCGTTAACTACGCCAATAAAAATTGATTTAAAATCGGAATTTCGGAGGAGCTTCCAAACCTTTAATGTCACGAAAGTTAGCCTAGAATTGACCTCTAAGTTGGAAAAAAGTCATGAGGTATCCTCATCGCCCTCATTTGCCCCAAAAGTTTCTAAAAGTAGGCTAAAATTGCACATTTTTAAAACTTTTCCCAAAAGGGACCTTCCTTGATTCCCTCCCCTCTTTTTCTCTTAAAACCCCCAAACATTGGTTAAAACTTCGTTTTTTTCAGGTTGTAATTTCATTGACCGTATAACAGTACAGCATTTTTAGACTTGTAACTTTTAAATTTAAGTTTCTTACGAGGCAGTAAGTTGAACATAAAGAATTTCCCTAAATTTGTCTTACGTTTTACTCATCCACTCTTCTTCTGCTCTTTATTTTTTCTAAACTAAAACTTGATATAGAAACTTTCACCAAATCAAGCAGGTTATTTACTGTACGCAAAACTTTTAAACCCCAAGGTGTAACGGGGGAGCAGTTTTGCAAAATGTTAACCTGAACTTCTAAAAATGATTTCCAAAAAAAAAAAAAAAAAGAACCCAAAAGATAAAAAAGTTTCAGAGCATTTTGACTGCAAAAATTAATGTGCAAAAATGAAAACAACCCTCAAATAATTCAAAGAAATATCGAAAAATTAGATAGAAATCATTAATTTGATCCTGATTAAACTTTGTTCACAGAAAAACTGTCGGTAACACACGCTTTGAAGCAAAGGATTCCGAAACTGCTCACTCCCTACGCAAACTACACTGCTTGACAATTGTTAAGGAATAATTACGTTTTTTGCAATAGTCAAGAATAGACAATGATTGAAGAAATAGAACTAAGTATATATTTAGTAAAGAGGATGTGCCTTTATTATACTGTAGAATGATACAGATATCATCACATCGATGAAGTAAAAACTTATTTCTATTTCTATTCTAGAAGTCAATAAACTTCGACACACATGAGGACTGCGTACTATGCGCCTTGCCTCCACAGATAGTACAATACAGATTTTATTGAAGGAAAGAATTTACAGTACAGAGAAGGAAATTACACCCAGGGCAAAGGCGGGAATCGAACCCGCGCCTCTTGAGATTACAAACTGACGGGCAGACCCATTGCGCCGTTGAGTCCCCAAGTAAAAATTTAAAAAAAAAAAAAAATCCTCCTTAGATGATTTTTAAACCGCCACCAAAAAATGAATCTTCGAGTCAGAATAATGCGGACATGAGTAACTTATGTTAGTGTAGTGTATAATTACCACGGAGCCTAATGCACATTTTGCATTTGTTCTCCATTCTCTCCAACTAAGCTATTGAGATGTCCTTGCGGGTTACAGTCCCACTCCTCTCTTACTGCGTACTATATGAGGTATTGCATCTTGTACTGTATGAGGAAGGATGATTCTTTGTGAAACACTTCAGCAAAGAGTATCCCAGGCATATTCAATAGGATTTATGTCAGGAGAGTAAGCAGGCCACTGTATGCGGAAAACACTTTCACTTTGCAGTGTGTCCCATACCTCAACGCTTCTCTGCAGAGTATTATCGTCCATTAACGGAGAGGCTGGACCTACAGTACCCCTTAAAAGACGAACATGTTCCAGTCTAATCTTTCTTCAATACCATTGGGATGTGACGCATTTTTGTTCAAAGATGTGAAGCGGTGTTCTGCCGTTGTGCATAATGTGTAAACACACCATCACGCTTGGGCCGTACCGAGCACGTTCACAAAACAAATTTTTGTGCTTAACGTGTTCCATGCTCTCTCTACAGCAGTTGGTGGCCAGAATCACTAGTCACACTGAAACGAGATTCGTCTGAGAATAGCACACTAGACCACTTTTGGTGATCTCAACCAACATGTTTCTTACACCAGCGTAATTTCCGGCCTTTTTGAAGTGCAACGCACGGACTTCGGAGCATACAAACCAACTTTATTTAATCGCCGTGAGATGATTCTTGCAGAATCATATGCACCAGTAGCGGTAGCAAGTTTTTCAGTATTCTGTCCAGGAATGAAATTTTTATTCCTTTTTACCACGAGGGCTACATGGCGACCCTCTGAAGGCGTGGTATTCCTACTACGACTTCCGGCATACTTCGCAAAGCATTTCACCTTCAGTGGTCTTCTTTAATCACGAGATAACACCTTATTGACACACCTACTGCAGCAGCTACAGTGACCACAGCACTTTGACCTGATTTCAGTCGTCCAACTGCTCTTCCATGATCGTAGGTACACAAGTGATGTATGTGGACATTTTGTTTTTAATAATTGCAGGAACCAAACAGAATTTCAGAGAACAAATATTTTCAACTTTCAGCACTGTTTTCGTCAGTTGAATTTTTTAAATCTTGAAGTGGAATGTTCTGTCTTTTATACAGATTATGAGTCCTGTGTACCACGCCCACTAAACTTGAATTTACTTTCATTGTCTAGATATCCGAGACGTAATTTTGAATAAATCGCTTGTTTTTTAGCAATTGGTAGGCAGTGTACGTTCAGCTGAACTTTTGCGGAAAATATGATAACCGTGAAAATCATGTAAAAAAAACTGTCCTTCCATTAGTTTTTTAAATTTGAGTTTTAAAAAGTTTCAAACGAAAAATTCCTAGCTTTCGCATTTTTAGTAACAGACGATCTTTTCTCTACTAATAATAAAGCTCAAGGTTTGTCTGTCTTTCTTTCTTTCTGTCTGTCTGTCTGTTACGCGCGTAGCGCCGAAACCGTTCAATCGATTTTCATGAAGTTTGGCACAAAATTAGTTTGTAGCATGTAGTTATGCACTACGAAGCGATTTTTCGAAAATTCCGTTTCGTTCTTTTTCTATTCTAATTCTTAGCGAAAATTCGATAAAATAGGGAATAAATATTTCACACACATTTTCAAATCTTATTTCATTCGAAAGCTTGAAATTTTCTGCTAAAAATGATGTCAGTTTGAAGTTTCTACGAGCATTAGAAGAGCTGTAATAATTGTTTTTAGAATCCCGGAAATTCAAGGCTTATCTTCAGCAAAGCAAGTCAAACGATTCTAAAATGGTTGAGCTCGAGAATAAAATTTGTTTGAAAATAAAGATGAAAGGAAATATTTTATCAACGGAAATCAACTTTTCATGTTGTTACCATGGTTACGTTTTTATTTCGTTCTTTTTCCCTTAATAATTTTTAAAATGTGTTTGTTTTTGTAGCAATCCAAACTCCAAGCCTTATTAAAATTAGTCAAATGAAATACAATAAAACCGAGATAAGATGGCACCTGTCAATCAAATGAGAAATCGAGTCCTTTTCTTAAAATAGGTAGGGAGAAGGAAGAAATTGACGCGTACCATTTTTGTGAGGTTAGAGACACTTTGGCGATCTGACAGGTTGTATAGAAGAGGGAATAACTCTTTGATCAAAAATGAGGTCAAAAAAGAGACAACATGACAGTAAACCATTCTAAATTTATCGTCCGAAAAACATATTTTACTTCATTATTAATTTATTTCAATATAAATTGCAGTAAATGACTTGAGTGAACGAATTTAGCTTTTAATTTATCGTTTGCTGGTTGATGTTTGTCGATGTTTATTGTCATTGTGAAGAATAATGCACGAAATTTCTATGACTAATACTTAATATTTTTTAGAATCAGTTGAGTTTAAAAGAAAAAAGTGCTCCAACTATATTTTTGCAATATGATTATTTATTGTTGGACTGTAATTCGCAACAGTAATTGCATTTAATCTATATACATAAAAGACTACTTTTGAAAACGTATGTCCGGGGTAATCTTCCAAACTACTGAACCGATTTTAACCATTTTTTCACCGTAGATAGCTACAGTAACAGGGAGCAGGATAAGCTATAATTTTTTCTAAAAAGCTAGTTTAAAAAAAGTTATTATGGAAAACAGTACATTTTATGTCATTTCCCATTTAAATGATTAAATTTTCAACCCATTGTTGCAAAAATTTGGTGCCATGCAGCAACAATATTGATTGTAATCATATTGAAAATTTTGAACCAAAGCTTCTCTGGAGTAAGTATGGAATTTATTGCCTTCTAAGGATTACTTTTATATTTATCTGAGCCAACAATCTCTAACGGGTGAAATAAAAAAAAATTGATTTTGGCAATAGTTAGAGAATAGAAAGTGTTTATAGTCAAAAAAATTTCTAAATTAGGTACATAAGATGTTTTCACCTCACCAGTGTTGTTACGAGGATAGAAACTAATAATGGGACTTATTTAACGAGCAATATTTGGAAATGGTTAATTTCAGTGCGATTGATACTGTAAATATATATTTATTTTAATATACCAAGCTTATAACATTTCCTATTTACTCAAACATTATTTGTAGCTAGCTATTTTTTTTAGCTTGCATTATTTTTTTTATAGTTTATCCATAACATAGCCATTGTTTACAGAAGTAGCCATTATGTTTATAGATATACACTTTAGTGTTGGGAAATTTATGAATGAGTTTCACTAAACCACCCTACACCCTCACAGAAACCCGGGCAGGGCCGGGTACCCGGCTAGTAAATAATAAAAGACAATATTAAAAGTAAATTTTTTGGCGACTGTTTTACAATTTGGCATTCAATTCTATTTCAATATATTTACTGGTATCGTATTGCGATATTGCAAAGTTCCTTCTAAAGTGTGTCATTTCGGAAAATGTATTATTTTGCGTTTGAAGTTAGGAAAGAAAACTTTCTTCTTCTTTTAAACTTTGGTAGGATTTCTGTTGGTTTCTGTGATCAGCAACATTGTTCTTATTTTCTCTTTTGGCTTATTTTTGTGCACCTCCCCTTGGGGTTGCATTCGAATGTCCCAAATGAGGTGTTTTACTCCTTTTATGGGGTAAATCAGTGTTTTTTGCATGGGGTCAATCAGTGGTGTCAAAATTTCAATGCAGACAAAAATGATATGAATTGGCGCGACCACTTGGCGATATCTCGCCAAGCTTTTGGTCACCGCGTTTGACGCCAATTTGGCGACATATCGCGACAAATTTGGCGAAAAAAATATTTTTTGATTTGGGTTCAATTTGGCGCTATTGGCGATATTTTGAGAAAAATCCACTGAATGATGTTAAAATCGGTGATATTTAGGAGATAAATCATTGTAAAACATTTTTTTGCATTGTTTCGTAGAAAACTAGGGATGTAGGGGACGGGTAGACATAGTGGCCACTGCTGGCAAAGTGGCCACTTGAAGTTTTCCTCCCTATATAGTGCAGCAGCCTAGCGGCAATTGACTCAACTACTCGCCCGGCAGCCGTTGTTGTGTTATAGTTTGGTGCCGCTCAGACGCATACTCACGAAGATATCGCAAATTTTTCACTCTTTCGACCCTCTGATGTTAGGTAAGTGCATCACATGTTTCGCTTGAGTTTATTGTAGGACTAGGTGAAGTAAATTTTACATCAATGGTGCAAAACATCAGCCGTGGCCACTTCGATTGTTCGATTCGAAACGTCGATTGTTTTTTCTGTGGTGATTGTTACTCGAAATCTAAGGACAACGAAGGCTGGATTAGATGTTCTGGGTGCCTCAAATGGGCTCACGAAGCCTGCACAGCAGCCGAAGAGGAGGACGATGAGTTTATTTGTGATTTATGTAAATACCAGTGATTTCATAACTTCACATACTTTTTAATGCCTATTTTTGTTTAAAACCCTAATACAATTGTTCTGAGTTCTGAAACTAAATGCGTTTCATTTTTTCCATACTATATCTAAATCTATTTAGGCAGTGGTCACTTTACCCTACCTAGTGGGGCAAAGTGGCCACTTGGACAGCTTTTGGTAAAGTAAAAATTTTGTACAAATAAAGTTTAAAAATCTAGTTGTTTATATTTTTTAATCAGGCCTAAGTAACCATACTAAATATTAAAAGGATTTATAAAATGTTTCAATAAAGTTTAGGGGTGGAAAAAAAATAGATGTTCCTTAGGGTGGCCGCTATGCCCACCCTTCCCCTAAATGTTTAAACTGTTATCTCGCTCACTCCAAGCACTATTTTAGCACTTAAGGCATCTACTATGAAATTTACACGTAAAAGGAAGTAGTGTGGGGTCCATACCAAATTTTTATATCATACTTTGAAGGAATTATAACTAAAATAGAGTATTTTTTCTGTTATATCAATTTTTTACAAATGAACTTTTAATTTTATACCACGGGTGAAGCCGTGCAGTGATGTGTATAAAAGTCTATGCATCACTTTTTGAAAACTATTTTTTATGCTCACAGACATAAATACATTAATATTTTTGCGCAAACTGTCCTTTCGTTACCGCTGGAATTAACGACCTATTGATCCATTTATGGCCATACTCTAAAAATTTTTAGATTTATTCATCAAAAAAAAAAAAAAAGTTTTTTTCATTAATTATCAAGGATACTTTCTAAAACAAATGTAATTTTTTAAAATTTGCGATTTTTTTCTTTTGAAGATTATACATTTTAGATGTCAAATTAAAGTGCAGGCAAATGTCTTTAAAATGAGCGATTATGATTTTTATAACTCTGTAGCTCTTATGGAAATTGAGTAATAACATTTTAAGACACTGCTGGTGGGAAGAAAGTGCTTTCTAACGAAACGCAAAAAAATAATTACTTAACAATTATGACAAACTATTTTTTTTAAAGAAGTCAAAAGCAGGCCCGTTATTTAGGAGGTCAATTGCCCACCCCCCTTAGCTTTGAGAAATCAATGTATTTACATGTAACTGGGCGTGGGTTTTGCTGCTTTCAGGTGAAATTGCATGGTGTTTTCAGCCTTTGCCCCTCCCCCATCGGAGAAACTTGAAATGACGGACCTGGTCAAAAGCAAGATTTCTGAAACTTTTATGGAAATCTGAGTTGGTCACGTTGAGACTTTTTCTTTTGATTTCACATAACATAGGATAAGAATATCTGAATTTTTTGTAACAACTACCGATACTATTTCTTTTATGTTTATGCTTAAACTGATTTTTAAATGCCATTTTAATTAATTTCTTCATTTCTTTTTTCAGTTAAAAACAAAGACCAAAGAAAAATGAATCGCTGAAGAATTACGAAATTGCCGTCACACAGGTGGATTATAAACTATTTTCTCTTCAAAATGTTTGTTTTTTAAGACTTACTAAGTGTTTGGACGACGCTGCTTTAATCTTCTTTTATATGGATTTTGAAAATTATCTATATTATTTAAATCCAATCGTGTCTCTATCTACATTAGCCTTAAGGACGCTTCTGATTGGCTGTTGGATGGATGACGTCATCACACTTGTCACGTGACCTTGAAGGTGATCACTTGTCATTGATAACCAGTAAAAGTCGAAGAGCTCACCAAAATATGTCACCAAAAGTGATGCGCTTCATGTCATCTTTACTAAGAGCAATATTTTTTTTATTTTATAACTTCATTGTTTATTCTCTTTCGATTCTAATAACCTCTGTTGACATTAAAAATACTTTCCCCCTGACATTACACCAACCAATCTAATCAGACTTTCAAAATATTTTTTTCCAAATTCTGAAAGCAATTTCTATTTAATCCATGAGTGTTTACAACCTGATGCCTACGGTAGTTTATGCTTTAAAGTAATGCAAAATGAGCAATGGAGTTTTCTCCAAAAACTAAAAAAAAAAGAAAACTAGAACTTTGAGGAATTTTTATTCCAACTTTTAAAACTGTTTGAAAAAAGGCGCCTTTTTTAAAAAGATTTTTTTTTTTTTTCAAAATGGTGCAAAGTTTCAAAGTAACTATACTGGAATGAAAACTTCATTTTGTCTGTCTGATTAGTTATTGAGTTTTCTTCTGCGGCTATCAAAATACGGGTAAGTGCACACTATACACCTTGAATAACAAAATGTAAAGTAAAACCTGTATTAATTTAAATTTTACTATTCCTCATCTTCCAAACTATCTGCGCATAAATTGCCTGACTACAAGTGCTGTAGATTAGTCTGTGAATGACCGCGTTACTTTGCCCACGCATATTTACTCAGTACACTTATAATAATTAAGACCTTAATTAAAGCGTTTATTCAGCGCATTTTGTAAAAAAATATTGCAAAATATAATATTCTTAATTAAAATTTTTCTGGAGGAAAAAAAATCGAGATGCTGTATGATTAAAACTTTAATTAAAATGGAACTCAAACTGCCGAAACAATCGTCAAAAATGCCTTCAAGATATTGTTTTATTTCTTGCGCGTGTTTTCCTGTACAACTTGTTACACAAAACCTACTCATGTTGAAGGAACGAAAAAAGAAATTAGAAAATCTAATACCTGCAGCCACTTAATTCTATCTTCGTTTTTTAACACAGGACAGTTGGCAACGGCAATCCAAGTATATATTTATCCGCGGCTTTTTATTATTATATTATTCAAACTTCGGCTTGTTATTTGTGAGTACACGCCTTGGTGGACATTTGCAGGAAACATGCTTGAACAAGACCGGAAGAAGACAGGGAAAGAAGAAAAAGAAATCCCTTCTTTTACCACCCCCGAAATCAAAGTTTCATCTTATTTCTCTTGGGTTTTTTTGTCCATCGAAAAGTTGACTTGACTTTTTTTTACTCCTCAGGAGAATGATGACGTTAAAAACATGCGGTCAGCGTTCTGAGGATCGTGGCCTCAAATTGTAGAAGAAAGGACATTTTTTTCGTCAAGGATTTGTTACCGTATGCTTGTCCACAAATTACACACATGTATACGTGAAAGAAAAAAAAAGTCTGAAAGGAAAGAAAAAACAGTGACCTTGTGTAGTATGCTTGAGTAATCTTGGACTCGCCCTGCAGGTTAATGATTTAGATTAAGAAGTAAGAATTGGTTCAGGATCATGTATGCGATAGTCATGTTAAATTGCAAATTTCTTGAGAGATAGTATTCTTCTTTCAACCGTTATATGCAAACTTTTTTTTTTATTTTTTCGAGAATGTTGAACCACCTTATAAGACTTTAAGGGGAGGCTCGGAGAAAAGAGGCACGGCACTTTCACAGTAGAATTCAGGGGATGTTTTGCTTCCTGTCATTTAAGAAAAAGAAAGGCACAGCATGAAAATGTATACACTATTGTGCGAATATTTTCAGATATTATTTGTCTTCTGGCCTAAGGAATCGATTCGAAACGTATTATTTCTTTGCTTACTACGTGATGAAATCATAAAAAAATTTATGATAAGTACCAGTGTAAAAAATTAGTGTTGCTTTTACCGTATAATACACCAGCTAATTTTATAGTAATAAAAGTTTAAAAATGGCTAATTTTACAGTAATAAACTGTAAAATTGCTAATTTTGCAGTACTAAACTGCAAAATAGCAATTTTTCAGTTTATTACCGGCACATTTTACAGTTTTAAATTGGAACCTCTGCTGCCAGATTTATACGGTTGTTTTTACAGTATAATGCAGCTAAATTTTACGGCAATAATTTGCAAAATTGTTAACTTTACAGTACAAAACTGTAAAATTGCTAGTTTTAGTTTATTCTTGGGCATTTTACAGTTTTAAATTGGAACGTCGGCTGCCAGTATTATACTGTAAAAACAACAGTTCATTTTTCACAGTGTAAGAATTGGTTCAGGATCCTACAAGCGATAGAGATAGTATTTTGTTTTTCCACCGTTATATCCTAACTTTTTTTTTTTTTTTACTCTTGAGAATATTCAAACTTTATACAAGTCTTTAAAAGAAGCCACTGAGAAAAGTGGCATGACACGGCGCATCACATGAGAATTCAATAGATATTTCGTTTTCTGTTATCAAATATAAATGAAACATTCTAGAGATGCTTTATTATTGGGTTACTATCTCAGACATTATCAGTCTTCTGGTCTCAGTTTACATATAATTAACGTATTTTTTTCCTAGCAGGATAGGGCGATATGCTCGAAAAACCTGAAAATACACATAAAACTTGAATTTTTCAAAAAGAAAAAAAAGCAAGAAATCTAACTTTGCGATAAAAATACTATACGACATTCAGGTATACTTTTTAAAAATAAATTAAACGATGCAGATTCAAGGGAAAACAATCTTATCAGAACAAATTCTTGATCGTCTTTTATCATTCCGTAAATGAAGCGATTGTTCATTGAGAATTATTTTCAAAAACGCCTGTCGAAACTAAGGACTAGTGAAATTTAATTACAATGCTGGCCGAGCCATCTTTCTTAGTGCTATTTGATGTTTATGAACTGGAACTATGGAGAAATACATTTAAAGTGTTGAGTGATTAAAAGGCTGAGCTTTTCTTAAAATATTTAAGAAAAGTCTGAAATTCAGATAAAAGACTGAAGATTCTCATCCCATGTAGTAAGAACTATATGTGACAATATTACAAAATAAAAAGTAAGTTTTTGCAAAATATAGTTACATTATGTAATTTTAATAAAGCAGATAGGCAACCTGTGCCACACTTGTTATGTAACAATTATGTGTGTATGGGTAATTCTCTCGTAACGTTATTTTGGATTCAAAATTTTCAATTTTTGAACTTTTCACAATGGATGCAGTTTTGCATTTTTTCGAAAGACAATGCATACATTTTTGTTCCACTGCGAATTTTTCTAAAACATCTTTCCTTATTTTAGACATTGAGAGCTGAATTTATAAATTTGACATAAATCGGAACTATGCAATTTTTCTTCTTTTTTTTCTTCTATATTTATTCATGAATTAATTAATTAACACTGCAGTAAATTTATCTTCGAAAATCAAAATACATGTACTAAAAATGCTGAAGTATTTACATTTTTAAAACTAAAATCATCAACTATTTTTTCTTATGAGCTTTAGTTCAACTTATCTAACAAATGATCCGAACGTGAGAAAAAAAAAAAAAAAAACACAACATAGGCCATAGTAATTTCATGTCAATTCGAATTACTAATTTGTTGAGTGACACCATCTTTTACTGAATTTACTTCTGATTAGTTCTTGTTCAGTTATTTTTTTTTTTCTACTTACATCAATTTTCATTAACGCATAATGACAGACGCATTCTGAATAACAGCCTTTGTATATTAGAGCAACTTTAAAGAGTCACTGACTCTCTAAAAATAATAATAATTTTAAAAAATAATGTGTTAAAGATACATTATTTGTTAAAAAAAGAAGCTACTATTAAATGCCTAATCTACGCTTCCAAGCCTGAAACTCCGAAATACAAAACTTCTTTCACGATTTCTTTGAAAAGAAGAAAATTAAAGAAAAAAAAGAGACTTCAATGATTGTACTCGTGTATTATTAAAACTAGAAAAACAAGAAAAGAAAGGCAAGAAAAGGAAAATTCAAGAAAAGAAAAGCTAATTTCTTTTTAGAAAAATTAATTAATAAGATAATAAAAATGATGAGCTATTCGTTGATAGTAAGTAATTATTAAATGCTTTATCTACATTTCCAAGCTGTTACAATTTTTTTTAAAAGTTATCATGTGTGTGTAGGGGGGGGGGCTTAGATAAAAATGTTAATACGATATTAAAATAAAAAAGGAATTATTTTATTAAAAAAAAAAAAAATACGAGAGCAGAAAATAAAGAAAAAAATATAATGCACTAAAGATAAACTATTCGGTGAAGGAAAGTAGTAACTATCAAATGCATTATTTAGATTTCCTAGCAGTAACCAGTCTTAGGGAGAAAAGAAAAGTCATGTTGCGTCAGGTTAAAAAAGTCCGTTACGATTTTCTGGATTCGGAGAAATCGTAAAAGTCAACTTAATGCAATCTAATATACAATGACACACTAAATTCAGCACCATACGGCTAAACACCACAAACATACATATAAATACTTCCCCACACGAACGCACGCACACGAATAAAACAAAAGAAAAGCAAGAAGACGAAGGAAATATGAAGTAGCGAGGGCGTTTGGCAGGAAGCTGGGATCTGCTTTCTCGCAACCGGTGATCGTTTGCCGTTCCCCCATAGGCGCAGCCAGAGCCGGATGAAGGCCCAGGTAACAATGGGAAGCGGAGATGCCAAATGACAGGAAAAAAGCAATTTTGTCTTTCGAACTTTTTTTCCCGTGCTTAAAAAGCCATCGTTTGGGGGGCCTTCACTTTCTCGTCAGAAATCGTCTGCTCGGTGCGCTTTTTTACGACTTTTTCGCGCTCTTTCCATGAAATCAAAAATTGGCATAAGAGGTGAGGAATTAAGCTCTAGCGAGAGTTAAAAGTGCGTTTATTTGTTTGCTTATTTATGGTGCAATTGAAATAAATAATATTTACTTCGTAGTGAATAGGATTTTAGCAGTAAAAAAAATAAAATATTTTTGGAATAGAACCATAATTAAGGATCAAAATTTATTTAAAAAAAAAGAAGAAAACATATATATGTGTAATAAAAGAGATAATTCCTTTTTCAAAGGAGTGAATATTTTTTAACTGTACTTTTTATTTGAGATCAATGAAATTGAAACATGTACTGTTTGATATTTTATCCGGCAAAATTTCGTCAAATTGCGTATGCGACAGGCAGTGGTGTACGCAGACAAATCATTTCAGGGGGGGGGGAGCTGACAGCTGAGTCAAGACTCCTTGAGAGTAGGGGGGGGGGGGACCTCATGAAATGGTAGCTAAGAAAAGTGAATGTCGCGAATATCTGCTTCAATGCCTATTTAAGTAGACAAAAAATACATCATCAATTTTTTTTGTTGTTGTCATTATAATTATTGTGGAGAAAGCGTTTTGATGGACGCAAAGACTGATAAATTTTCGTTAAAAAAATTTCTTCGTTGAAAGAGATGTTGCTGAAACACTTGTTTGCAATATTTTTGCAAATTTATGCTCTAATAATGTTAATTTTGCAGTTTATTTTACCATTGTTCCGAATACTGGGTTTCAATCCAATTCGCTGAAATTTATTTAACAGAATTAGATGACTGAAAAACATTAATTGGCATTTCTAAAACACAAATTTGCAATAAAAATGAACAAATTGGAATAATAGGATAATCATAAATATGACGCTCAGTCAAATAGAGATGTCAAAACAAAAATAATCTTACTATTAATTTGTCCTATACTTAATTATCTGTTCTGAAAGCTTTTCTCATTTTGCGATTTCAAAAAAAAAAAAAAAAAATAGAAAGAAAAATCTTAGCTTACATATGTAAAATTCGTTTTGAAAATTTCGAAGAGGGCTGCAGATCTATCAGCCCAACCCCTGAGTACGCCACTGGCGACAGGTCTCTACAGATTTTATTAAAATATGGGTGATAGTGATAAGAAAGATAATAAACATGAGAGGATTTTGCTTTGTTTTCGTTGGATTAGCTTATTTGAAGCGTTGATTTGTGTTGATGGTTTTGTTTTTTAATTTTTTATTTATCCTCCTTCCTTATACCAAGAAAATAAAATAATATCAAGCTAAGCAGAAATGCTACCATGGTGAATTTTCTTGCGGTCACAACTTTTTAAAATAGAACTATTCAACGGTGCTGTGCGCGACTTTCGTGGATGGACATAAGCCAGGGCTAAGGCAGAACTGAAGCAAATGCACCCACAACGCGATCATAGCATCCTAAGACTGCAGTTTCGTCCTTATTGCGGACTCCTCAGTTAGGAATAGCCAATGATCGAGCTGGAGGCAAAGATCCTCTTTGTGCATTGGGGAACTTTGAAAAATCAATCTTCAATCAATTATGAATTATGTGCCAACGAACTTGTGAATGTGAATTATGTGCCAACGAACTTGTGAATGTGAATTATGTGCTAACAAATTTAATTTGATGGGCTACTAACTGAGCATGGTGATAAAGAGCTATTAATTTCAGCATCGAATTCCATTTCACCTTATTAACAGTTAAATATTTAAAAAATAATTAATTGAAATAAATAATTGAATTTTTTTAAAACAAACTACTGATATGTTAGCTATTCACAGGATCACTGGAAAAGAGTTTACTTTTGGTTACTTCTTGCAAAGCACTTTGTGCTTTGTGCAAATGGGTGCATTTGCTTAAGAATGAGGGTTTTTTTTCTGTTCAGGAGTTGAAAAAAAGCCCTGCGAAAAATCTCATTAACAAAATGAAGTATCCATCTCAAAAAAATGTGCGAAGTGTCGTTTTAGATTCCATTACATTACTTGAATTTTGTTTTAACGAACAAAATTTGCGGTCCTTTGAAGTAATTTTGCAAATAACAAAATATTATTTGCTTCATTTTCTCACTCTGTAATTGAAAGTAAATAATTTGAACTATTATGAACAAAAAAAGTTTATTTTAGAAATTGTAAGTCAAAGTAATAGAATTATTTTCATAAAATGAGAACACCCTGTATAGCAATTTGAAATTTCGTATGTCTTATTTTCCTAACTGAAAAAAAAGACATTAAATAAAAATAATATAAATAAATGATATTTTTTAAAGAATAGCTTTATTTAAATAAAACATTCATAAACTGCATCTTATGATGAAATCATCTGCCTTTTAATCTTATAACATCGCAAAGACAACTGCATAAACAAAGAAATGCTCAGCTGGGCTCTTGCGCCTGAGTTCTAACTCGTAAATAAATTTTATTTTCCTGATCGTAATTATTGTCACCTGCTGCGCGATTTCTATCACGGCAACAAGAAGCAGTTGAACAAACATCTATAACGTGGAAAAGCAACCTGACACATCTACACTTCTTCGCAAAAATATCATTTAGAAATATATTTTGGAAATGAAGTTAATGTGTATCTATGATTACCGCGAGAAGCCAATATTGAAGAACGTCAATTTCACCGTTGAGTCACCAGTGAGACTTTCACTGTTGAGTCACCAGCGAGACTTTCTCTGTGGGTCACTAGCGAGATTTTCTCTGTTGAGTCACAAGTGAGACTTTCTCTGTTGACTCCTAGTGAGACTTTTACTGTTGAGTCACCAGTGAGACTTTCTCTGTTGAGTCACCAGCGAGACTTTCTCTGTTAGATCACAAGTGAGGCTTTCTCTGTTGAGTCCCAGTGAGATTTTCACTGTTGAGTCACCAGTGAGACTTTCTCTGTTGAGTCACAAGTGAGACTTTCACTGTTGAGTCACCATAAAAAGGCGATTAATGATAGTTCTAATTATGGCAAGCATATAACCTGGCACGAAACCGTCATTATGCTATACGATAAGGATCTGTGTATAGCCTTCACAATGCTGCCAAGTTAGGTTTGCTCCAACTACAGATTTTCTCCGATGCAAGCGTACTAATAGAAAACTTTGTCCAATGTGAATGATGTTGCGATCATTGATTTCTGAAGCAGTTTTTATCATTATGAGTATGTGCATAAACGTAATCCCTTCAGGCAGTAGTGTAACCAGGATCTTATTTCGGATTGGATCAGTAAAGTAATGAAAAAAGAGAAAAACCTTGTCCAATAACAGATGTCCTCAAATCCAATTTTGCTTAAAATCCTCTAACAAAACATTTTTACCCTAACTTTCTTTTAGCGGAAAGACTCAGTCCATGCTTTGGTTTAGAAGTTTCTTTTTACCCGGAACTACACTGTAACTTACTGTTAGTGTATTTTGTCGCAACATTAATATTTTGTTAAATTATTATATTTTTTAAAGAAAGAAGAAAATAGAACTCATGTTTTCAAATTATATTTTCTTTCTATTACACAAAGAGTAGAAAATATGTACAATCTATGAGTGCGACATCGAAGGCAAAACATCGATGTTTCTAGACATCGATGTTGGAAGATAAGGACATTGATGGTACTGATACATCGACCAAAAAACATCGATGCTTTCAAACATCGATGAATTTGTTTAATTACTTACACATTTGAATGTACAGTTATTCAGTTACTCCCCATTACAAGTGTCTCTGTATATCACTCAATTAGATATATCTTTTGTCTAATGGAAAATGGCAAAACATCAACGTAAGATATTGATTAAGAAAACTTTTTTTAGTGAGATATATACTGCAACCGTTGATTAACTGTGCAACTTTTTTTTTTCTGAAATGTAAAACATCATCGAAGAAAATATCACATGCAAAACAAAGATGTTTGAAATCATTGACAGTAAATCATCGTTGGTTATTAAAAAAAAAAACTTTTTTTCAATTTGGCAGATATTGCAACTAGTGGTTAAAGAAACTTACCTTTTACTATGGATGAAGGTGATAAGGTTTTTTTTTTTTTTTTGAAAACTTTTTCTAGAAATTAAAAAAAAAAATGTCACATATCACCTTTATTCACTTGCCCCTTCAATTGTGTTTGTGAGTTAACACAATTGAACATACACTAATTTGAATTTGCGTAAATCGGCAAAATTCAAATGTCACATATCACCTTTATCACCTTTCATCTTCAATTACCCTCCTATAAAAATTTATAAGAATTTTTCACATAAATGATTCGCTTTTTTTTTTTTTGGAAACTAGGCCAAATTTTGATAAAATTACATGGGATGCGTATATGTTTGGATATGACAATTATTGTGAATACTTTTATATTCGTCCCCACAAACAAGCCTTCACAATTGACCACACAGTTCCAGATCCTTTGTGTGTGGAAACTCAAATAGATGCATCACTTAAATTGAAAATATTAAAATCTGCTTTAAATGATGGCGACGAAAGCTAATGAGCCACATGAGCATTCGACGTCAGCTTCAATGTGTAGTAGGGATGCACCGATGAGAAAATTGCCGATTACCGATATCCAATTTATCGGCTGTTGATAATCAGCCGATTAATGATAAGGATGATTGTTTCTAATACTATCAATTTTACAATCTCTTGTTTTTTCTCTCCTATACAATTCCGAGTTTAGGAATAGTAAGTAATTTATTTCTGAGAGAAGATTTTTTTTTTTTCCATTTTCCTAATTTTCACAAAATAATTTTAATATTTTACGAATTCCCTTGAACCAATTTTCATATTATTATCATTAATATTACATTAACATATTGTTAATTATGATAATTGGACATAAAAATTCAAAAAAGGGGGGTGTGGTAGTCTGTGGTGAGTACTCAAATTTAGGAGTACTTTTAATCGAAAATTTTCAATAATTTGCAGTCATTTAATTAAAGACTTTTATTCTTTGAAAATTAGAGGTTATCTAAAAGCACTGTGCTAAGAAGAAAACTATCGCCACATAAAAAATGCTGCAACTTTGTCAATGTGTATATTTATTCAAAGTAGGAGAATTATTTTATTAAAAACTTTATATCAACTGTGAGTGTTATTATTACTGTTAATAAAGAGCATAATGTTAAAAAATATTTTTTCAGCCAATTAATCGGTCCAATTTTGCCGATTATTAATAATCGGCAAAGTGGCCGATTATGGCCGATTAATCGGTGCGTCTCTAATGTATCGCTCACAAAAATAAATCATCAGCGGTGTAACCTCTGAGAGAGGAACGTCTGCAGCAAAATGCAAAGAGAAAAACTCTAGCATCTTGCGGAATTTTGTAAACATGCGAATTTTTTCATTTTTCTCTGACGTGCGGAATCCAATCATCAATTCTCCTTCTCGAAGGAATAATTCCGGCAGAAAAAAAAAAAAAAAAAAAAAACACTTTATGATCAAAACATTGGGAACTCATAACAAAATCGCAAAATTGTGGGAACTATCTTTTCTGTATTCCCTCTTTAGCGTATTCTATAAACAAGAGCATCCGCACACACATACAGTGTGGGAAAACGTGCGATGGCGATATAATTACCTGCTATGCGACTTACTGGTATAAGTTATTTCAGCCCATTCCAAGCAAATTACCCTCCTCGCAGAAAAAGTACTTGGAAAATTTTGGGCAGGAGGTAGCAGGAAAAGAGTAAGAAAAAAAAAAGATATTTTTTCGTTTTTGCGGGTGGCTGGCGGAGCGTGCGTTTTTTCCGAAGCTTCCCCTCGCGGAGTTTTGCCAATAGATCATCGTGCACAGAGCTCTTTTAGACACCCCCGAAACTTTCTGCCAATATTGGAAACAGGATGGCGAGTGCTGGTTTCTCGAGATAGTCGCTGAATCGCGGAAGTGGAGGGATAATTTGCTGCATCGGTAATGTGGGACTTAAGGCTCTCTTCGTCTTTGCAGGACGTTTAGATAACAAATCATTTTCCGGAAGTAGTTTTAGCAGATTAACAACAATCAAGTACAACGAACGCACTTGATTGTTGTTATTTACATCATTGCAGATAACCGGACTTGAAGATGGATGCACACATGCGCATGCACACCAGAATTTTAAGTAGCGAGATACACAAACTGATCAAAACTAAGAACACCTGCAAATCAATATCGTTCGAGCGGTGTGAGAAAGGTGCTAATAATTTCATTCAAGAAAAAGATAAATGCTCTAATTGTGTTTCAGAATAAAAGTTACAATTTCACTTTTTTTCCCCCAGGGGCGGATGCAGAAACATTTTTTGGAGACACGGGCCGATCAAGTTAAAATGATGCCCAGGTCCTGGTAAAACTTAGTATTCTCTCTCTCATAAAAAAAATTCACACATTTTCAAAGTATTCATATCCAAAGGGGGGGGGGGAGACATTTACCCTGATTTGGTGTCCCCAAAAATTGTGGCGTTCAGGTCCTGCATGATCGGGGGTTAATCGGGCCTCGTGTGAAGGAACCGTCGGAGAGTGAAAAGCACCCCCGCTCCCGTCAAACAATGTTCATTACAAACTTCTCGTGAAGTTTTTTAAAAATACTCTTCAGGTCCCTTAAAGCCAATTGATCTAATTTAAAGTACAGAAATATTATGTACTAAATAATATACTTTGAATGTAGAATCAAGTTGCCTTTTCCAACATCTTAACCCAATTAAATACTAAATTCTATGTATTTTCATTCAAATACTATAATAATGAGAGTTGTTAATTTAAGACATTGTCATAATAATATAGTACAGTACAAGGACTGGATTATTAAACAAGCCCATATTTTTATTTATTTATTTATATTTTTCTCATGGGAGACGGTTGCAATACCACCCATACCTCCCTCCCCCCTCCACAAACCTGCTTGGACAAGGCACTGCATTTGTTAAATCATAAAATACTGCTTAGTTAAGAAATTCATAGCTTCATAGCAAATGATTTCATTAAAATATTCGGAAACTATTTTTTTTGCCAGAAGCAAAGCTGTTGCTATTTTTTTCGTAAAGTCATCATGCAGTTGAACCGAAATTTTTATACGATATGATGTTTCCATTGATATTAGGTTTTTCGAAGAAAGTACCACATCATATGATACTTTATTGGCACTCTTTCTTCAGTCCGGCCCTTTATGTAACATAATTTACTAAGTGATGTCGAAAAATAGTTTTTGAAAGTGGGTTATGAAAAAAATTTGGAAAGAGTGGTGAGGAGAACAAAATAATGAAGATTAATACCGAAAAGTGTATTATACAGCTATATTCTAAAATGAAGCAATAAAAACATATCAATTTCTCATAACGAATAAATAATAGAAAGTTTAGTAGGTTCTAAAACGGGATACTACACGATTCTTACCTGTTGGAGTGTGTTTATAAACGAAAGTTACTTTTAAAAAAGTAAATAAGTAAATAAAAAAAAAAAAGGCAATGGAGTATCATACTTAAATTAGTTAATGGTACAGAGCAATAATTATACTTTTCCGAAAAACAACTAAAGCAAAGTCGAGTAATTAAAATGAGCCTTTCTTTTGTAGCGCAATATGACTGAGGTTTGTTAAAAAGGGTTACAAACGTATTTAATTCTTCAAAAGACCAATGTCCGGAAGCTGTTATATAGAGACATTGTACTTCACCATGCAAAGTAATACGAAAACAAATTAAACTAACACCGGAAAGAGAAGGCGCTACTGAAGAAGACCGTCTTATTTCCACTTCGTATTAACATTTTTCTCCAAAAAGAGCGTTTCGCCTGACTTCGTCAAGATTTCATTAATTTCTTTATAGTGTTTGGTTCTACGCGGGAGTGCACAAAAATAATGAGCTGAGATGTTGACCCTGCAAACCGCAGTCTCATGTCTGCCGGGTTGGCGTTCTCGTGATTTAATTGCGTCCAAGTTCACGTAACAAGCTAGAAAAAAGCTCGACGACAACACAGGTCTTATTTTGTTTTCAATCACAAAAATATATGGTGCACTACAAAAAATGAATGTTGTTTTTACAGTATAATACAGCTAACTTTATAGTGATAAACTAAAAATTGCTAATTTTACAGTAATAAACTGGAACCTCTGCTGCCAGTACTATACTGTTGTTTTTACAGTGTATTACAGCTAAATTTCACGGCAATAAATTGTACACTTTCTAACTTTACGGTAAGAAACTAAAATTGTGAGTTTTACATTTCATTACTGTGCATTTTAGTTTTAAATTTGAACCTCGGTTGTCAGTATTATACTGTAAAAACAACAGCTCATTTTTTGCAGTGTAGTTGAATAGACTCACCAAAAAAGGAAGCCCCCCTCCCCCTGCGCAATAAATTAAGTTTCATAATTTTTTTTTCTTAGATGAATACACTGTTAAAACTGTGTGGTTGGCACCTTTTGGGGTGAAACGTTGCGTTGTAGCACGAGTGGAATCCCCTGAACGGTGCCACTTGACTCTCTATAGCACCCTTCAGGGGGATCATAGGGTACAACATGGGGTGCCATAGGGCACCTATTAAGAGTCACAGGGAGTCGAATGGAACCTTCAAGGTTGCCATATGGAGTCAAGTGGCATCCCTCAAGCCTTCAAGGGGTACCGCTAGTCAAGGCTGTATGCAGAAAAATACTGCTGATTCCCCCCCCCCCCCTCCCTCCGTCATGTTTTTTCTAGTGTTTTTTTTTTCCCGTTAGTTTTTCTTTTAGATTCATCTTTATTAGAATAGAGGTATCATGAGAGAGACTCTTTTAACTGAGGTAGAATATTCATAGTTTTAGGAGGTCTGAAGGTTTCTAGGGGGTCTAGAAATATTCTGCATTCTGTATTTTTTAGAGCCGAAAGAAGAAATTCTTTGAAAAATCAGCTCTTATTTCAAAAATAATACAAAAAGATATTTATAAAAAATATAAACCAATTCACTCAAGTTGTGATGTATATTTCAAAAAAAATTTCTCTAGAATGCGGCTCATATAGCTCTTATAAATCTCTTATTGACTCTTTTGAATTCAAAATATTCGATGAACTTTTGCGAAAACAAATACAATTTTACATTCTTGTGCATTTTATTTCAAATTTTTTTAAGACAATTGAGGCAGTTTCTTTGTTAAATAAAACTATTAAAAGGTTATGTCCTATTTTATTCTTACATAATACCTTCTAGAAAATACCATTTTGAAAGCTAGAATTTCTGTTCAGATCGATAGTGAAATATCAAGGACCTTTTGTTAAGAAATGTATTTGTAAGATTTGGAAACATAAAACAATTTCTCTCTCCTTCGATCCGATAGTCTCTCTAGCACCTGTCGTGGGGGCGTAGCTCAGTGGTAGAGCGTTCGCTTTGCATGTGAAAGGTCCGGGGTTCGATCCCCCGCGCCTCCAAAGTAACTTTTTTTGACGCTTTTAAATATCTGGAACCAGTTTATGATACTCAAATGTAAAGTTGACTTTCTTACAAAGAAGTTGACTTTTAAGTTCTTTGTTTTCCCAGGTAGTACAAAAAACGTTTAAACGTTTTATAAACGTTTTTAATCCTTCGTCACAACGTAAATAACCATTTTACTATCTTTAAAAAATGAAGTGGGCTACTTGGGTTCGCTTCTGCGTTTTTAAGACAAATTTAACTCAAAATTTTCCAAAACATGTAATCTCTTAACGTTACTTTTAATTTTAAAGCACGAAGTTAGAATAAGGAGATAAATATGCAATTAAATTGTCAAAAAGAAGAAGGAAATTTAATTTTAAAAGTATTATTACTCAAAAGCAGCCTTAACAATACATACCCATTTCCACTAATCGAACTAAAAAAGAAATAGGAAAAATCATTCTTTTTCTCAACGATTTTCTCCGGAATACTATATAAAAATGCTTCCGGCATTAAGAAACTTTGAATCGAAAAAAAATTTAAAAGTGCAGATTTACTCTTTCTAAACAGAATTTATAAATTTAAGTATACCACGAGTAAAACCTGATTCTCCAACTCTTGACATAAATAATTTTATCACATTTTATTACAAAAACTATCCATTCTTCTTTCTAATAGAAATTTTTTTTTTTGTAAAACATGAAAAATCATACAAAGAAAACAAAGTTACTTTCTCTCATAACCAGTCCACGTGTCTTATTTTTCTGTTGCTTTTGTAATGCTTCTTTTTGTACTTTGCAAATATTGCTTTTGCACATTTGTTTTGAATTTTACTTTTAAAAGAAATAGCACAAAAATATTGTATGCAAAATTTTATCAGCAGCTGAATTTCTGCAACTAGCAATACGAAAATATTTAGAGAAACACTTTTTACACTTGTAGTACATTAGGTCTATATGAAGTGATTTAAAATATAACGTTAAATCTTGCCAAAGAAAGATCAGATGAGCCAAACGAAAAAATAAAGTGCTATTTTTCAATTAAGAGTAAAACAACATAAAAAAAAAAAAAAAAACCTTAAAAATTACAAGAACAAGTATACTTTGTGTAGGAGCACGATTTTAAGTTATGGTTTGATTTTCTTAGAAAAACTACGCTATAGACAAAAATAAGCTAAATGTATCTTCGAGGATTCTTACTTCCATTTACTGCAACACTCTAAAGAACTTCCACTTCAATTCTCGAACGGAATATTTAACTTGCTGTATTTTTCAGAGCCGAAATAAGAAATTCTTTGAAAAATCAGCTCTTATTTCAAAAATAATACGAAAAGATATTTATAAAAATATAAACCAATTCACTCAAGTTGTGATGTATATTTCAAAAAAAATTTCTCTAGAATGCGGCTCATATATCTCTTATAAATCTCTTATTGACTCTTTTGAATTCAAAATATTCGATGAACTTTTGCGAAAACATACAATTTTATATTCTTGTGCTTTTATTTCAAATTTCTCTTAAGACAATTGAGGCAGTTTCTTTGTTAAATAAAACTATTAAAAGGTTATGTCCTATTTTATTCTTACATAATACCTTCTAGAAAATACCATTTTGAAAGCTAGAATTTCTGTTCAGATCAATAGTGAATTACTGTAAAAAAATTAAACTCCTTTTTATGGAAATATCAAGGAATTTTTGTTAAGAAATGTATTTGTAAGATTTGGAAACGTAAAACAATTTCTCCTTCGATCCGATAGTCTCTCTAAGCACCTGTCGTGGGGGCGTAGCTCAGTGGTAGAGCGTTCGCTTTGCATGTGAAAGGCCCGGGGTTCGATCCCCCGCGCCTCCAAAGTAACTCTTTTTGACGCTTTTAAATATCTGGAACCAGTTTATGATACTCAAATGTAAGGTTGGCTTTCTGACAAAGAAGTTCACTTTTTACTTCTTTGTTTTCGCTTCAGCGTTTTTCAAACAAATTTAAGCAAACATTTTTAAGCACAAAGTTAGAATAAGGAGATAAATATGCAATTAAATTGTCAAAAATAAGAAATAAATTTAATTTTAAAAGTATTCTTACTCAAAAGCAGCCTTAATAATACATACCCATTTCCACTAATCGAACTAAAAAATAAATAGGAAAAATCATTCTTTTTCTCAACGATTTTCTCCGGAATACTATATAAAAATGCTTCCGGCATTAAGAAACTTTGAATCGAAAAAAATTTTTAAAGTGCAGATTTACTCTTTCTAAACAGAATTTATAAATTTAAGTATACCACGAGTAAAACCTGATTCTCCAACTCTTGACATAAATAATTTTATAACATTTTATTACAAAAATTATCCATTCTTCTTTCTGATAGAGATTTTTTTTTTTTTTTTTTGTAAAGCATGGAAAATCATACAAAGAAAACAAAATTATTTTCTCTCATAACCAGTCCATGTTTCTTATTTTTCTGTTGCTTTTGTAATGCTTCTTTTCTTACTTTGGTAATATTGCTTTTGCACATTTGTTTTGAATTGTACTCTTAAAAGAAATATCACAAAATTGTTGTTTGAAAAAATTTATGAGCAGCTGAATTTCTGCAACTAGCAATACGAAAATATTTAGTGAAACACTTTTTACACTTGTAGTACATTAGGTCTATATTAAGTGATTTAAAATAACGTTAAATCTTACCAAAGAAAGATCAGATGAGCCAAACGAAAAAATAAAATGCAATTTTTCAATTAAGAGTAAAACGACATTAAAAAAAAACTTAAAAATTACAAGAACAAATATACTTTATGTAGTAGCACGATTTTAAGTTATGGTTTGCTTTTCTTAAAAAAACTACGTATAGACAAAAATAAGCTAAATGTATCTTCGAGGATTCTTACTTCCATTTACTGCAACACTCTAAAGAACTTCCACTTCAATTCTCGAACGGAATATTTAACTTGCTGTATTTTTCAGAGCCGAAATAAGAAATTCTTTGAAAAATCAGCTCTTATTTCAAAAATAATACGAAAAGATATTTATAAAAATATAAACCAATTCACTCAAGTTGTGATGTATATTTCAAAAAAAATTTCTCTAGAATGCGGCTCATATAGCTCTTATAAATCTCTTATTGACTCTTTTGAATTCAAAATATTCGATGAACTTTTGCGAAAACATACAATTTTATATTCTTGTGCTTTTATTTCAAATTTCTTTTAAGACAATTGAGGCAGTTTCTTTGTTAAATAAAACTATTAAAAGGTTATGTCCTATTTTATTCTTACATAATACCTTCTAGAAAATACCATTTTGAAAGCTAGAATTTCTGTTCAGATCGATAGTGAATTACTGTAAAAAAATTGAACTCCTTTTTATGGAAATATCAAGGAATTTTTGTTAAGAAATGTATTTGTAAGATTTGGAAACGTAAAACAATTTCTCCTTCGATCCGATAGTCTCTCTAAGCACCTGTCGTGGGGGCGTAGCTCAGTGGTAGAGCGTTCGCTTTGCATGTGAAAGGCCCGGGGTTCGATCCCCCGCGCCTCCAAAGTAACTCTTTTTGACGCTTTTAAATATCTGGAGCCAGTTTATGATACTCAAATGTAAGGTTGGCTTTCTGACAAAGAAGTTCACTTTTTACTTCTTTGTTTTCGCTTCAGCGTTTTTCAAACAAATTTAAGCAAACATTTTTAAGCACAAAGTTAGAATAAGGAGATAAATATGCAATTAAATTGTCAAAAATAAGAAAGAAATTTAATTTTAAAAGTATTCTTACTCAAAAGCAGCCTTAATAATACATACCCATTTCCACTAATCGAACTAAAAAAGAAATAGGAAAAATCATTCTTTTTCTCAACGATTTTCTCCTGAATACCATATAAAAATGTTTCCGGCATTAAGAAATCTCGAATCGAAAAAAATTTTGAAAGTGCAGATTTATTCTTTATAAACAGAATTTATAAATTTAAGCACACCACGAGTAAAACCTGATTCTCCAACTCTTGACATAAATAATTTTTTATAACATTTTATTACAAAAATTATCCATTCTTCTTTCTGATAGAGATTTTTTTTCTTTGTAAAGCATGGAAAATTATACAAAAAAAAATAAAATGATTTTCTCTCATAACCAGTCCATGTATCTTATTTTTCTGTTGCTTTTGTAATGCTTTTTTTCTTACTTTGCAAATATTGCTTTTGCACATTTGTTTTGAATTGTACTTTTAAAAGAAATAACACAAAAATATTGTTTGCAAAAATTTATGAGCAGCTGAATTTCTGCAAATAGCAATACGAAAATATTTAGAGAAACACTTTTTACACTTGTAGTACATTAGGTCTATTTGAAGTGATTTAAAATAACGTTAATTCTTACCAAAGAAAGATCAGATGAGCCTAACGAAAAAATAAAATGCTATTTTTCAATTAAGAGAGTAAAACGACATTAAAAAAAAAAACTTAAAAATTACAAGAACAAGTATACTTTCTGTAGGAGCACGATTTTAATTTATGGTTTGATTTTCTTAAAAAAACTACGTATAGACAAAAATAAGCTAAATGTATCTTCGAGGATTCTTACTTCCATTTACTGCAACACTCTAAAGAACTTCCACTTCAATTCTCGAACGGAATATTTAACTTGCTGTATTTTTCAGAGCCGAAATAAGAAATTCTTTGAAAAATCAGCTCTTATTTCAAAAATAATACGAAAAGATATTTATAAAAAATATAAACCAATTCTCTCAAGTTGTGATGTATATTTCAAAAAAAATTTCTCTAGAATGCGGCTCATATAGCTCTTATAAATCTCTTATTGACTCTTTTGAATTCAAAATATTCGATGAACTTTTGCGAAAACATACAATTTTATATTCTTGTGCTTTTATTTCAAACTAGTGGTACCCGCACGGCTTTGCCCGTGGTATAAAATTAAAAGTTCATTTGTAAAAAAATGATATAGCAGAAAAAACTACTCTATTTTAGTTATAATTCAACTATAATTCCTTCAAAGTATGATATAAAAATTTGGTATGGACCCTACACTACTTCCTTTTACGTGTAAATTTCTTAGTAGATGCCTTAAGTGCTAAAATAGTGCTTGAAGTGAGTAAGATAACAATTCAAACATTTGCATCCCTAGTTTGCCACGAAACAATGCAAAAAAATGTTTTACAATGATTAATCTCCTAAATATCGCCGATTTTAACATCATTCAGTAGATTTTTCGCAAAATATCGCCAATAGCGCCAAATTGAACCCAAAAAAATTTTTTTTTCGCTAAATTGATTGCCAACTTGGCGATATGTCGCCAAATTGGCGTCAAACACTTGGTGACCAAAAGCTTGGCGAGATATCGCCAAGTGGTCGCGCCAATTCATATCACTTTGGTCTGCATTGAAAGCCCTGATTACCCCATAAAAGGGGTAAATCACCCCCTTGGGGACATTCGAATGCAACCCCAAAGATAGGTGCACAAAAATAAGCCAAAAGAAAAAATAAGAAAAATTTTGTTGCTCACAGAAACCAACAGAAATCTTACCAAAGTTTAAAAGAAGAAGAAAGTTTTCTTTCCTAACTTCAAAAACAAAATAATACATTTTCCGAAATGACATACTTTAGAAAGAACGTTGCAATATCGCAATAAGATAGAAGTAAATATACTGAAATAGAATTAAATGCCAAATTGTAAAAAAGTCGCCAAAAAAATAATTTTTAATATTGTCTTTCATTATTTATTAAATGCAATTATTGCTGCAAATTACAGTCCAACAATAAATAATCACATTACAAAAGTATATTTGGAGCAATTTTTTCTTTTAAACTCAACTGATCCTAAAAATTTTAAGTATTAGTCATAGAAATTTCGTGCATTATTCTTCACAATGATAATAAAAACAATAAACATCGACAAAGATCAACCAGCAAACGATAAATTAAAAGCTAAATTCGTTCACTCAAGCCATTTGCTGCAATTTATATTGAAATAAATTAATAATGAAGTAAAATATGTTTTGCAGACGATAAATTTAGAATGGTATCCTGTATTTTAAGGAAAGGACTCGATTTCTCATTTGATTGACAGGTGCCATCTTATCACGGTTTTTAATATTTCATTTGACTAATTTTAATAAGGCTTGGAGTTTGGATTGTTACAAAAACAAATACATTTTTAAAATTATTAAGGGAAAAGGAACGAAATAAAAACGTAACCATGGTAACAACATGAAAAGTTGATTTCCGTTGATAAAATAATTCATTTCATCTCTATTTTCAAACAAATTTTATTCGCGAGCAAAGCCATTTTAGAATCGTTTGGCTTGCTTTACTGAAGGTAAGCCTTGAATTTCGGGATTCTAAAAACAATTGTTACAGCTCTCCTGATGATCGTAGAAACTTCGAAAAAACGTCATTTTGTGCAGAAAATTTCAAGCTTTCGAATGACATAAGACTTGAAAATGTGTATAAAATATTTCTTCCCTATTTTATCGAATTTCCGCTAAGAATTCGAATAGAAAAAGAACGAAATGGAATTTTCGAAAAATCGCTTCGAGGTGCAAAACTACATGCTACAAACTAATTTTGTACCAAGTGGCATGAAAACCGACCGAACGGTTTTGGCGCTACGCGCGTAACAGACAGACAGAAGGAAAGACAGAAGGAAAGACAGAGAGACAAACTTTCAGCTTTATTATTAGTAGAGATTTCTTTTAAGACAATTGAGGCAGTTTCTTTGTTAAATAAAACTATTAAAAGGTTATGTCCTATTTTATTCTTACATAATACCTTCTAGAAAATACCATTTCGAAAGCTAGAATTTCTGTTCAGATCGATAGTGAATTACTGTAAAAAAATTGAACTCCTTTTTTTGGAAATATCAAGGAAGCTCTGTTAAGAAATGTATTTGTAAGATTTGGAAACATAAAACAATTTCTCTCTCCTTCGATCCGATAGTCTCTCTAAGCACCTGTCGTGGGGGCGTAGCTCAGTGGTAGAGCGTTCGCTTTGCATGTGAAAGGCCCGGGGTTCGATCCCCCGCGCCTCCAAAGTAACTCTTTTTGACGCTTTTAAATATCTGGAGCCAGTTTATGATACTCAAATGTAAGGTTGGCTTTCTTACAAAGAAGTTGACTTTTAGCTTCTTTCTTTTCGCTTCAGCGTTTTTCAAACAAATTTAACTCAAAATTTTCCAAAACATGTAATCTCTTAACGTTACTTTTAATTTTTAAGCACGAAGTTAGAATAGGGAGATAAATATGCAATTAAATTGTCAAAAATAAGAAGGAAATTTAATTTTAAAAGTATTATTACTCAAAAGCAGCCTTAACAATACATACCCATTTACACTAATCGAACTAAAAAAGAAATAGGAAAAATCATTCTTTTTCTCAACGATTTTCTCCTGAATACCATATAAAAATGTTTCCGGCATTAAGAAATCTCGAATCGAAAAAAATTTTGAAGTGCAGATTTATTCTTTATAAACAGAATTTATAAATTTAAGCACACCACGAGTAACACCTGATTCTCCAACTCTTGACATAAATAATTTTTTATAACATTTTATTACAAAAATTATCCATTCTTCTTTCTGATAGAGATTTTTTTTTCTTTGTAAAGCATGGAAAATTATACAAAGAAAATAAAATGATTTTCTCTCATAACCAGTCCATGTATCTTATTTTTCTGTTGCTTTTGTAATGCTTTTTTTCTTACTTTGCAAATATTGCTTTTGCACATTTGTTTTGAATTGTACTTTTAAAAGAAATAACACAAAAATATTGTTTGCAAAAATTTATGAGCAGCTGAATTTCTGCAAATAGCAATACGAAAATATTTAGAGAAACACTTTTTACACTTGTAGTACATTAGGTCTATTTGAAGTGATTTAAAAAAACGTTAATTCTTACCAAAGAAAGATCAGATGAGCCTAACGAAAAAATAAAATGCTATTTTTCAATTAAGAGAGTAAAACGACATTAAAAAAAAAACTTCAAAATTACAAGAACAAGTATACTTTCTGTAGGAGCACGATTTTAAGTTATGGTTTGATTTTCTTAAAAAAACTACGCTATAGACAAAAATAAGCTAAATGTATCTTCGAGGATTCTTACTTCCATTTACTGCAACACTCTAAAGAACTTCCACTTCAATTCTCGAACGGAATATTTAACTTACTGTATTTTTTGTAGCCAAAAGAAGACATTCTTTGAAAAATCAGCTCTTATTTCAAAAATAATACAAAAAGTTATTTATGAAAAATATAAATCAATTCACTCAAGTTGAGATGTATACTTCGAAAAATTTTTCTCTAAAATACGGCTCACATAGCTCTTATAAATCTCTTATTGACTCTTTTGAATTCAAAATATTCGATGAACTTTTGCGAAAACAAATACAATTTTACATTCTTGTGCACTTTATTTCAAATTTTTTTTTAAGACAATTGAGGCAGTTTCTTGTTAAATAAAACTATTAAAAGGTTATGTCCTATTTTATTCTTACATAATACCTTCTAGAAAATACCATTTTGAAAGCTAGAATTTCTGTTCAGATCGATAGTGAATTACTGTAAAAAAATTAAACTCCTTTTTTTGGAAATATCAAGGAAGCTCTGTTAAGAAATGTATTTGTAAGATTTGGAAACATAAAACAATTTCTCTCTCCTTCGATCCGATAGTCTCTCTAAGCACCTGTCGTGGGGGCGTAGCTCAGTGGTAGAGCGTTCGCTTTGCATGTGAAAGGCCCGGGGTTCGATCCCCCGCGCCTCCAAAGTAACTCTTTTTGACGCTTTTAAATATCTGGAGCCAGTTTATGATACTCAAATGTAAGGTTGGCTTTCTTACAAAGAAGTTGACTTTTAGCTTCTTTCTTTTCGCTTCAGCGTTTTTCAAACAAATTTAACTCAAAATTTTCCAAAACATGTAATCTCTTAACGTTACTTTTAATTTTTAAGCACGAAGTTAGAATAGGGAGATAAATATGCAATTAAATTGTCAAAAATAAGAAGGAAATTTAATTTTAAAAGTATTATTACACAAATCAGCCTTAACAATACATACCTTTTTCCACTAATCGAACTAAAAAAGAAATAGGAAAAATCATTCTTTTTCTTAAATCATTTTCTCCTGAATACTATATAAAAATGCTTCCGGCATTAAGTAATCTCTAATCGAAAAAAATTTTTAAAGTGCAGATTTACTCTTTATAAACAGAATTTATAAATTTAAGTATACCACGAGTAACACCTGATTCTCCAACTCTTGACATAAATAATTTTTTATAACATTTTATTACAAAAATTATCCATTCTTCTTTCTGATAGAGATTTTTTTTTCTTTGTAAAGCATGGAAAATTATACAAAGAAAATAAAATGATTTTCTCTCATAACCAGTCCATGTATCTTATTTTTCTGTTGCTTTTGTAATGCTTTTTTTCTTACTTTGCAAATATTGCTTTTGCACATTTGTTTTGAATTGTACTTTTAAAAGAAATAACACAAAAATATTGTTTGCAAAAATTTATGAGCAGCTGAATTTCTGCAAATAGCAATACGAAAATATTTAGAGAAACACTTTTTACACTTGTAGTACATTAGGTCTATTTGAAGTGATTTAAAAAAACGTTAATTCTTACCAAAGAAAGATCAGATGAGCCTAACAGAAAAAATAAAATGCTATTTTTCAATTAAGAGAGTAAAACGACATTAAAAAAAAAACTTCAAAATTACAAGATCAAGTATACTTTCTGTAGGAGCACGATTTTAAGTTATGGTTTGATTTTCTTAAAAAAACTACGCTATAGACAAAAATAAGCTAAATGTCTCTTCGAGGATTCTTACTTCCATTTACTGCAACACTCTAAAGAACTTCCACTTCAATTCTCGAACGGAATATTTAACTTACTGTATTTTTTGGAGCCAAAAGAAGAAATTCTTTGAAAAATCAGCTCTTATTTCAAAAATAATACAAAAAGTTATTTATAAAAAATATAAATCAATTCACTCAAGTTGTGATGTATACTTCGAAAAATTTTTCTCTAAAATACGGCTCACATAGCTCTTATAAATCTCTTATTGACTCTTTTGAATTCAAAATATTCGATGAACTTTTGCGAAAACAAATACAATTTTACATTCTTGTGCACTTTATTTCAAATTTTTTTTAAGACAATTGAGGCAGTTTCTTGTTAAATAAAACTATTAAAAGGTTATGTCCTATTTTATTCTTACATAATACCTTCTAGAAAATACCATTTTGAAAGCTAGAATTTCTGTTCAGATCGATAGTGAATTACTGTAAAAAAATTGAACTCCTTTTTTTGGAAATATCAAGGAAGCTCTGTTAAGAAATGTATTTGTAAGATTTGGAAACATAAAACAATTTCTCTCTCCTTCGATCCGATAGTCTCTCTAAGCACCTGTCGTGGGGGCGTAGCTCAGTGGTAGAGCGTTCGCTTTGCATGTGAAAGGCCCGGGGTTCGATCCCCCGCGCCTCCAAAGTAACTCTTTTTGACGCTTTTAAATATCTGGAGCCAGTTTATGATACTCAAATGTAAGGTTGGCTTTCTTACAAAGAAGTTGACTTTTAGCTTCTTTCTTTTCGCTTCAGCGTTTTTCAAACAAATTTAACTCAAAATTTTCCAAAACATGTAATCTCTGAACGTTACTTTTAATTTTTAAGCACGAAGTTAGAATAGGGAGATAAATATGCAATTAAATTGTCAAAAATAAGAAGGAAATTTAATTTTAAAAGTATTATTACTCAAAAGCAGCCTTAACAATACATACCTTTTTCCACTAATCGAACTAAAAAAGAAATAGGAAAAATCATTCTTTTTCTTAAATCATTTTCTCCTGAATACTATATAAAAATGCTTCCGGCATTAAGTAATCTCTAATCGAAAAAAATTTTTAAAGTGCAGATTTACTCTTTATAAACAGAATTTATAAATTTAAGTATACCACGAGTAAAACCTGATTCTCCAACTCTTGACATAAATAATTTTTTATAACATTTTATCACAAAAATTATCCATTCTTCTTTCTGATAGAGATTTTTTTTTTTTATAAAGCATGGAAAATTATACAAAGAAAATAAAATTATTTTCTCTCATAACCAGTCCATGTGTCTTATTTTTCTGTTGCTTTTGTAATGCTTTTTTTCTTACTTTGCAAATATTGCTTTTGCACATTTGTTTTGAATTGTACTTTTAAAAGAAATAACACAAAAATATTGTTTGCAAAAATTTATGAGCAGCTGAATTTCTGCATATAGCAATACGAAAATATTTAGAGAAACACTTTTTACACTTGTAGTACATTAGGTCTATTTGAAGTGATTTAAAATAACGTTAATTCTTACCAAAGAAAGATCAGATGAGCCTAACGGAAAAATAAAATGCTATTTTTCAATTAAGAGAGTAAAACGACATTAAAAAAAAAAACTTAAAAATTACAAGAACAAGTATACTTTCTGTAGGAGCACGATTTTAAGTTATGGTTTGATTTTCTTAAAAAAACTACGCTATAGACAAAAATAAGCTAAATGTCTCTTCGAGGATTCTTACTTCCATTTACTGCAACACTCTAAAGAACTTCCACTTCAATTCTCGAACGGAATATTTAACTTACTGTATTTTTTGGAGCCAAAAGAAGAAATTCTTTGAAAAATCAGCTCTTATTTCAAAAATAATACAAAAAGTTATTTATAAAAAATATAAATCAATTCACTCAAGTTGTGATGTATACTTCGAAAAATTTTTCTCTAAAATACGGCTCACATAGCTCTTATAAATCTCTTATTGACTCTTTTGAATTCAAAATATTCGATGAACTTTTGCGAAAACAAATACAATTTTACATTCTTGTGCACTTTATTTCAAATTTTTTTTAAGACAATTGACGCAGTTTCTTGTTAAATAAAACTATTAAAAGGTTATGTCCTATTTTATTCTTACATAATACCTTCTAGAAAATACCATTTTGAAAGCTAGAATTTCTGTTCAGATCGATAGTGAATTACTGTAAAAAAATTGAACTCCTTTTTTTTGGAAATATCAAGGAAGCTCTGTTAAGAAATGTATTTGTAAGATTTGGAAACATAAAACAATTTCTCTCTCCTTCGATCCGATAGTCTCTCTAAGCACCTGTCGTGGGGGCGTAGCTCAGTGGTAGAGCGTTCGCTTTGCATGTGAAAGGCCCGGGGTTCGATCCCCCGCGCCTCCAAAGTAACTCTTTTTGACGCTTTTAAATATCTGGAGCCAGTTTATGATACTCAAATGTAAGGTTGGCTTTCTTACAAAGAAGTTGACTTTTAGCTTCTTTCTTTTCGCTTCAGCGTTTTTCAAACAAATTTAACTCAAAATTTTCCAAAACATGTAATCTCTTAACGTTACTTTTAATTTTTAAGCACGAAGTTAGAATAGGGAGATAAATATGCAATTAAATTGTCAAAAATAAGAAGGAAATTTAATTTTAAAAGTATTATTACACAAATCAGCCTTAACAATACATACCTTTTTCCACTAATCGAACTAAAAAAGAAATAGGAAAAATCATTCTTTTTCTTAAATCATTTTCTCCTGAATACTATATAAAAATGCTTCTGGCATTAAGTAATCTCTAATCGAAAAAAAGTTTTAAAGTGCAGATTTACTCTTTATAAACAGAATTTATAAATTTAAGTATACCACGAGTAAAACCTGATTCTCCAACTCTTGACATAAATAATTTTTTATAACATTTTATCACAAAAATTATCCATTCTTCTTTCTGATAGAGATTTTTTTTTTTTTGTAAAGCATGGAAAATTATACAAAGAAAATAAAATTATTTTCTCTCATAACCAGTCCATGTGTCTTATTTTTCTGTTGCTTTTGTAATGCTTTTTTTCTTACTTTGCAAATATTGCTTTTGCACATTTGTTTTGAATTGTACTTTTAAAAGAAATAACACAAAAATATTGTTTGCAAAAATTTATGAGCAGCTGAATTTCTGCAAATAGCAATACGAAAATATTTAGAGAAACACTTTTTACACTTGTAGTACATTAGGTCTATTTGAAGTGATTTAAAATAACGTTAATTCTTACCAAAGAAAGATCAGATGAGCCTAACGAAAAAATAAAATGCTATTTTTCAATTAAGAGAGTAAAACGACATTAAAAAAAAAACTTAAAAATTACAAGAACAAGTATACTTTCTGTAGGAGCACGATTTTAAGTTATGGTTTGATTTTCTTAAAAAAACTACGCTATAGACAAAAATAAGCTAAATGTCTCTTCGAGGATTCTTACTTCCATTTACTGCAACACTCTAAAGAACTTCCACTTCAATTCTCGAACGGAATATTTAACTTACTGTATTTTTTGGAGCCAAAAGAAGAAATTCTTTGAAAAATCAGCTCTTATTTCAAAAATAATACAAAAAGTTATTTATAAAAAATATAAATCAATTCACTCAAGTTGTGATGTATACTTCGAAAAATTTTTCGCTAAAATACGGCTCACATAGCTCTTATAAATCTCTTATTGACTCTTTTGAATTCAAAATATTCGATGAACTTTTGCGAAAACAAATACAATTTTACATTCTTGTGCACTTTATTTCAAATTTTTTTTTTTAAGACAATTGAGGCAGTTTCTTGTTAAATAAAACTATTAAAAGATTATGTCCTATTTTATTCTTACATAATACCTTCTAGAAAATACCATTTTGAAAGCTAGAATTTCTGTTCAGATCGATAGTGAATTACTGTAAAAAAATTGAACTCCTCTTTTGGAAATATCAAGGAAGCTCTGTTAAGAAATGTATTTGTAAGATTTGGAAACATAAAACAATTTCTCTGTCCTTCGATCCGATAGTCTCTCTAAGCACCTGTCGTGGGGGCGTAGCTCAGTGGTAGAGCGTTCGCTTTGCATGTGAAAGGCCCGGGGTTTGATCCCCCGCGCCTCCAAAGTTACTCTTTTTGACGCTTTTAATTATCTGGAGCCAGTTTATGATACTCAAATGTAAGGTTGGCTTTCTTACAAAGAAGTTGACTTTTACCTTCTTTCTCTTCGCTTCAGCGTTTTTCAAACAACTTTAACTCAAAATTTTCCAAAACATGTAATCTCTTAACGTTACTTTTAATTTTTAAGCACGAAGTTAGAATAGGGAGATAAATATGCAATTAAATTGTCAAAAATAAGAAGGAAATTTAATCTTAAAAGTATTATTATTTAAAAGCAGCCTTAACAATACATACCTTTTTCCACTAATCGAACTAAAAAAGAAATAGGAAAAATCATTCTTTTTCTTAAATGATTTTCTCCTGAATACTATATAAAAATGCTTCCGGCATTAAGAAATCTCTAATCGAAAAAAATTTTTAAAGTGCAGATTTACTCTTTATAAACAGAATTTATAAATTTAAGTATACCACGAGTAAAACCTGATTCTCTAACTCTTGACATAAATAATTTTATCACATTTTATTACAAAAATTATCCATTCTTCTTTCTGATAGAGATTTTTTTTTTGTAAAGCATTGAAAATCATACAAAGAAAAAAAAATTATTTTCTCTCATAACCAGTCCATGTTTCTTATTTTTCTGTTGCTTTTGTAATGCTTCTTTTCTTACTTTGCAAATATTGCTTTTGCACATTTGTTTTGAATTGTACTTTTAAAAGAAATACACAAAAAAGTTGTTTGCAAAGCTTTTAACTATCTGGAACCAGTTTATGGTACTCAAATGTAATGTTTGCTTTCGTAAAAAGAAGTTGACTTTTAAGTTCGTTGTTTTCGTTTCAGTGTTTTTCAAACAAATTTAGCTCAAAATTTTAAAAGTATTATAATTCAAAAGCAGCCTTAACAATATATACCCATGTCCACTTATCGAACAAAAAGAGAATTAAGAAAGATCATACTTTTCCTTAAGGATTTTCTCCTAAATGCTGCATAGTTCCAGCATTAAGAAATCTCGAATCGAAAATAATTTTAAAAAGTGCAGAATTACTAGCAGAAATTGCAGAATTCATTAACTAGCAGCAAAGGTTATTAAAAGTAGTGCAGTTTTTTTTAATTGTTAAAGTTTTTACAGGTTTCAATGTATTCTTGGTTCATTACTGATATACTAGATTGATTGCGTTATATTCAGTATAAATTACACCATAGGTTAGAATTTCGGAGGGGGTCAATATGGCCAGGTTTGCCAACCTTTCCCCACCCCTCCGCACTTTTTTTTTCTATTTACAAGTGAGAAGTTATTGGAAAGGGAAGTTCATGTCTTCAATTTTTTGGCAGGGGTCAATTTTCTGAGGTGATAAAAAAAAGCGGGGGCTGGAGATTTGGCTGGGGTTTATTAGGTTTGAGTTGCCTTTGTACTTTTTCAAAGGGCTTCGGAGCTCGTCTCACAAAACTTTCTGAAACTGAAATTTTGAAAAAGCAATTTTAGAAATTTTGTTTATAGAGTGATTCCAAATCAACTCACTTGAAAAAAGAAAAATTGGTCGCACGACCGACTCAGATTTTATTTAAATTTGACACACTGGTTGATTATATAGAGGCATGGAAAAGTCCAAATTTTTAGGTGTTTGCTCCACTTATCCTCTGAGATACATGCCCTCAAAATTTGTCCGCCACTCAAAATACTAAAAAAAAGAAGTTATTTAATCATTTTTTGTAAAAAATTGTATTGCATTGTACTCATGCAATATAAAAGTGTTAGGTATCTGTGGAAACTAGCTACTCTGGGCATTTAGAAAAAAATAATAGAACATTTATAATGAAAATTGCTAAGGTACAGGGCTCTTTGAAGTTGTCACCACAAAAACTTGATTTTGCAGATTTTGCTAAAATTGAGGAATTTATTACAAAAAAAAGGCAACAAAACCAAAGGTTTTCTCACTTTCTGGTAGTGTACAGGTCCTCCCTGTAAATTGCTACGCAATAAATTTTTTGGGTTTCTCACTCCTTCTTGGAAATATTTTAGCTTAAAGATAAGCCATAAGGCAAAAAATGCGTTTTGGCCATCTTGGCAGCCATTTTTCTCATAAAGGGGGAGCAGTAGAAACTTTAATTTTTTTTTTAAACAAGCCACTGATATGTTAGCTATTCACAGGAAAAGAGTTTACTTTTGGTTATTTCTCCATTAAGAGATATCCTGCTGACAGTATATGCATGTTTTTCGCGACGACCATATGCTTTTGTTCCCCTCTCATGGACTTAAAATTAATTAAACCAAAAAATAAAGATATATTTATTAATAGCTGTATTATCTACCCAATATGTCATGAAATTTAATTTATTAAATCATTGAACAATAAATTAGATATTTGATGAAAACAAGAAATAGAATTTCTCCGATGCCTGAGCACTATGCATTCATAATTATAAAGTACTTAATAATTTCTTGAGAAATTAATTAAAATAAAAAGAGTTTTGAATATTTATCTCATAAGCAATACCTAATCTTGTGATTGGGATATTCCTGATTATCTCTAAACAGGAGGATAGGGGAGACTGGTGACGGTTGTGACAATTTTTATTTACTCCCCCATAGATCCCTTAGTAATGCCTGTGAGCTGGTTTAAAGTTGTTTTTATGTTAAAGTGTACATTTGCCTGCTTATAAATACTAAAATTTTCTCCCTAAGTACAATAGTTAACTCACAGGACCAAATTAAACAAAAAAGGAAAAAATGTCACAACCGACCCCACCCCAGGGGCGGTTGTGACAGTGCTTGGGGTCGGTTGTGACAAGTTCAAAAATACAGCAAAACAGTCTAGATCACTTTTAATTTCAAGTAATATTAAACGTAATTCAACATAACCTTCATCTGGGAAAGTTTAACACTTAACAATGTGCCTCGTTCAGTTGAAGTAGCCTTATACCAAGTTTTGCAACAATATCAGGTTTTTGGAATTTCGTAACGTCTGTTTTGGCAACATTATGCACATCCTGTGGGTCATAGCCGTGTCTGTTCATAACAATTCTCAAGTATCAAAGAAAGATTCCACATTTATTTGTTTTATTGAAGCTTGTTACTCTTAAAAGGCTAGTTGCATGCAAGCACGTATCCAGAACTTTGTTTAGGGGGGGTCCAAGGTCACGAAAGTTAAATCAGAAGTATTAATTGTTTGTTACATTAGCACTAATTAAATTAAAACTATAATAATTATTAATATATAATGTGTAACTTAAAATGTAATTAATTAATTAAAATTGCTAACGAAATTAAGTATAATTAATTTAAAAAAATGCGGTAGTAAATTAATTTTTGGCAATTTGTAAGTCATCCATACAAAAATTCTAAATGTGAAGAAAAAAAAATCATCATATCTCATTTCATTCGCTGAAACATTTATGTTTATGCTTCGAAAAAGAGTGGTATGTAATTTTCTTCGAAGAAAAATTTCACAATAAAAGAAAATCAGAAGACAAATACTTTTCCGGGAATTATTAGAAAAAATGTTGCTAATACTTCAACAAAATATTAAACTTGGTAATATATTTCCAAAAAAAAAAAAAATGTATATATTTATGTTCATTTTGTTGCCCCCCCCCCCGCCTCCCCAACTAATTACTATCTATAGAATCGAATGCACAGCTGTATGAATTCTATCATAATGTAATTCTAAACCCTTGTTCAATTTGAACAAGACTTCATACAAAATTCAACTATGCTCTGGACGATAATAGTATTTGCAAGGTTATACTTTCAAACATTGAATTAATTTTCTTTATTTAAGTTTATAAAATTCTTTCGACAATACGAAATATAATCTCCAAACTTACCCATTTTCTAATTTTTTCATTTAAAAGCTTGAACAAACACAGTTTAATTGGAGAAATTATTCACCACTTGCGAAGCAGAATCCGAAATTTCGAAAAAAAGGGTGGGAGAAAAAAGACGGCTTATATAATAATATATTGATATAATTGACTATGCACGCTAATTAAAATCGTAAAATTATGTAAATTAGTCGAACACAAGGCCTAAAAAATTACGAATTTATCGATATCTCGTTCGATGATCATTTCACTGGCGTTCGGGAACAGTTATATTGACTTAAATACATAAATATATATAATCTACGTACATGGTTTTTTAGTAATATGAAATCGTCAAATTTTTTAAAAAATCTAAATTTTCTGCACAGGTTTTACTTAGAAGTAGATCTAATTTTCCCGTAAATGACGCTGATTTGACTCAAACTCGGCATTTTCGCAGGAAAATTTGATTGTTTAACAAATTTCTACACGAAATCTGCAGAAATTTTGCAGATTTCTGTGAAATTTCTTCATTAATTTGAAGATACTGTAGAAAATTTGCAGAATCATTTGGAGGTTCTCGCGTTCTGAATTGACTTGGAAGTTAAAAACTTTTCAATTAATGGGAATACTTAAAGGAAAAAAGCACCTTCTGTCTTGGTTGTGGTTTTTTGAGGCAAGTGATGAAAACTGTGATAAAAGACATCCGGTTTGGGGGGGGGTCCGGACCCCCTGGACCCCCCCCTTAAATACGTCCTTGGTTGCATGAGTTACACGAACGGACGTGAAACATTTCTATTCATAAATAAATGAAACCATTTCTCAGTAGCCATTTTACTCCCATGTCTGTTTTCAGCTTATATGTAAGCTCAAAAGCACTTTTTTATGAGCAATATAACCTGTGCACACGTTGTTTTCATTGCGACAGCGCCGGCCGGCTCCATCGCGTTTACGAATGAATGTTTCGTAGCAAAGACTTACGATTAACGTTGCATTTCCAAAGCTGTCCGAAAGAAAAAAAAGTTTCACTTCTTTATAAGCTTCTTTATATTTCATTAGGTCACACTGCCCTATTTCTGTCTTCTTCAAGCCTATTATGGGCATCAAATGTGATAAAAACATGTTTTACTCGTATCACAACCGTCCCCACGCAATTTGTCACAACCGACCCCAACCCACTACTTTTGAAAACAGCAATCTCCATGGCAATACAAAATAGCCAACATAAAAATCAATCACTGCTATTTCACTATTAAGGTTCACTACTAACGGGAGAAAACTTTCATTTCTCTATCTGTACCCATTCAACAGGAATTACTAAAAGAAATCGAACAAAAACACTTACTTTTGACTGTTAAAAAGTAACCAACTCCTCTGCTAGCGTTAATGTCGCTCGATGGCTACCGCAATGCTTTGACACACATTCAGACAAACATGCTGATACTCTCTCTCTTTGCTTCAACCAGGTATTAATTATGGTTTCGCTAATATGACGACTGTCACAACCGCCCCGTGGCACAACCGTACCCAGTCTCCCCTACCCTTGTTCCTAGTTGCAGTATTATTTTGTAGAAAATAGAATGTATGCCTCATGGTATCTGTGATTTAGTATTTTAGTGAGTAAACTTATTCTTGTCAGTTCTTATCAGTGCAAGGCACTTGTCAGTTTGTAAAGATCAGCATGGTTTTGTAAAGATCTATTTTGTAAACTATTTTGTAAATATTTAACTGTTAATGAAGTAAAATGGAATTCGATGCTGAAATTAATATCTCTTTATCACCATGCTCAGTTAGTAGCCCATCAAATAAAATTTGTCATAAAATATCCTACATCAAACGAAAAGACCTCATTTATTTTCCTGATATTCATGTGATATTCAAGAAATTCTTCAATTAAAAACAGGAGTATCCCAATCACAAGATTGGGTATTGCTTATAATATAAATATTTAGAGCTCCTTTATGTTAATTAATTTCTCAAGAAAGTATTTAGTGCTTTATAATTATGAATGCATAATGCTCAGGCATCAGAGAAATACTATTTCTTGTTTTCATCAATTATCTAATTTATTGTTCAATGATTTAATAAATTAAATTTCATGTCATATTGGGTCGACAATACAGCTATTAAAAAATACTAGCTGCGTGGCCCGGCGTTGCACGGGCTGTAATGTAGTGAAGGCAGTTTTAGAAAACTACTCGCCGCCAAGGCGGCTCGCCTTTAAAGTAATGAGGAAAGTTTAAACAGTTTACTCGCCGTCAAGGTGGCTCGCCTTTACAGTTGCGAGGAAAGTTTCAATAAACTATTCCCCGCCAAGGCGGCTCGCCTTTAAAGTACCAAGGAAAAGTTAAACAAATTACTCCCCGCTAAAGCGGCTCGCTAAAAAGCTTTCCTGCATCAAAGAATCAATCGAATTATTTGCACATGCTTCCTCAAAAAAAAAAAAAAAAAATACGATGTCAAGTAGCGCATACTTAGCACCATAGGCGTAGCGTGACCAAAAGTTTTGGGGGGGCACAGGTCAAAAAGTACAGAAATGCTAGTGGGGCTTTTGTCTCCCCCCTCCCCTAAGATTTTTCACTTAACTTTTTCATAAGAGAAATATTAGTTCTTACTGTTCCGATGAATTCTGAATTCTACGTACATTTTTTTTTCTGTTTCTTCTCTTTTTTTTTCCTCGGTATCCAGTTACCACCAGTGTCGGATTTAACTTTAACCAGACCAGTCATTTAGGAAGGTCGGGGGGGGGGGGGGACTTTGAGAAAGCAATGTATTTACATACAAGTGAGCACGGTTTTGTTATTTTCCAATAAAATTACATTGTTTTTGCACCCTTTGACCCCCCCCCCCCCGGAAAAACTTGAAATGACGGGCCTGGAATTAACGGAGCATTGAGCTATTACAAGTATACTGCCAATAGTCCCGACTACATTTTCGGCAGCACAACAGGACATTTTTCATTTTATTCGTATTTTTCCCTGATTAAGCCCCCGTGTTTTTTCTCGTTTTTTAATGCTCTCGCTGAATTTTTCTTGTTGCTCTATGGATTCATCTTGTAGTGACATGCATATCAGAAGAGTGATGCAATGACCTCTTTTAAGTAGGGTGTAGACTGGTGATTATCCCCAAATTCGGGGGTTTCCGTTCGAAAATTTTTTGAAAAATAAATGTAAAATTATGCCTTTTGAGGTCTTATATGCAGTAGTTGAGACTAAAAATGTGAGGAAAAACGAGGCAAACAAAAACCTCTTAAAAATTTTACATTCGATCAAAATAAAAATGGCTTGTACTTTCGCAAATCGCTGACATTGACATTAATCAGCCAGGAAAAAAAAAAGAGAGAGGAGAGGGAGGGGATAACAAATATTAAATCTGAAAAATTGAAATGTTGCATATTTAACAAAGTTATTTTAAGGGTAAAACTTGCAATAACAGTTAGGAACACTGATTTTGACACTAGTGACCCAACTTAATATCCAATACAGGAAGAAATAGATCACTCTTTGCAAAAAAAAGAAAAAAAAAAGAGTATAAAGGTATAGTCACGTAAAAAGCACTTATCAAAATTATGAAAACACAACTGAAGCAAAAAATAGAAAACAACGAAATAAATTAAAATTATATCAATAAAAAAGGAAAAGAAAGAAAAAATTGAAAGAAAAAAAATAGTTAAAACAAATATTTTTCTTCAATCAGGAATAATTTTTGTTGCAATGACAAAACTTAAAAAGATTCAAAAGTAAGTTTTGAGAAAAAAAAAAGAAAAAAAAAATGTATTGAAGACCATCATAAGTAAAAGTATAAGTATTTTTAAGTTTGTCATAGCTTTTGAGTACAAACACGTTCTTAACAATGTACTTAAGTTCTTAAGTACTACACAAACAACGTAATTTAAAATAGTTTTAAACATGAATGAATGATCCATTTTTCTTTATTATGCATTAGGATAGTTTTTTGGTTATTAGCCTGCATTTAGCATTTAATTTCGCTTCAGTATGATTATGACTGACAAATGCTCGAAAAAACGCTTAAAAATCGAAAATTATTTGGGAAGACAAAAAATTAATTCTGTGCTAAAATCCATATTTTCCAAAATTTACTTTTCACTTCACTACATTGCCTAAGATAAAGAGATTGTCTTTTATTCTTCTCCACTCTGTATCTTTCTCTCTCTTACAATGAGCCAGATTTTGTGAAAAAATTATATTCTAGTTCAAATTATTTTTAACCGACTTCGAAAAAGGAGGAGGTTCTCAATTCAAAGCGTATACTTTTTTTTTTGTTTGTTCGCACATAACATCTGATCTACTGAACCGATTTGAACGATTTTTTTTAATCGATAGGAGATGGTGTAACTTAGGTACCATGTACTCATATGACGATATTTGTTCACTAAAAAAAAAGTTATGATCGAAAAACTAACATTTCATGTCATTTAAAACAATATGTGTTATCGTAAATCCTTACTTCAATGAGCGACCCGATGGTCAAGTGGTTATGCGCATCAGGTTGAAGTTCCTGATGGAATGAGATCGAATCCAGGCCTGCAAGGATTTTTTCGAACAGCTGCATGTTTTTTTTTTTTTTTTGAATGATTTTAATGATTGTAATGTCCTTATGCAGGTACATCCCCTCATAGGGATCTACTCCATATTTTTTTTATAGTACAAAATGACAGTTTTGATCGGATCTTTGTTAAAATTGGCAATGGGGTCCTTCGATGCTGTAGAATTTTCTTATGGACATTTGCGCCATTTTTGGGGGCTTTGAATCGATTGTGGCAATAAATGGTTTTTGATTTGCGGCACTTATATTATTTTTTCAAAAATTATATACACTATCAATTATATTATGTTAATTTTTGTACCGTTATAAAATTCTGTATTTTATACCTTGCATTTACGTCAAATTCAAGGTAAAATTAAAAGTCAAAAATTCTGAAGGAGATAAATATATGTTAAAAATTAAAGTAACTATATTTTGTGATTTTCATATTGGTTGTGACCAAAAAACATCATAACAAACAAATAAAATGTATCAAACACCATGAGTGTTGAGTTATTAGGCAAAATCTGCTGTGTAAAGTTTTTTTTCACTGCGAGAGGGGGGGGGGTATGAACGACCATTAAAGTGACACAAATTTTTAAAAAATAAGATTTTGATTTGTGGTGTTTGAAAAAAGCTAGAATCCACTTTAGTTGAAAATTATTTTCCATGAAATGCAAAAACTTGCACCAATTTTCCAAGTCTTACTCTAACCCCTTCTCCCACAATTCAAATTACTTACTTTTACTTTCAATTTTTAACCGACTTCAAAAAAGGAGCAGGTTCTCAATTCAAAGCGTATGTCTTTTTTTTTTTTTTTTGTTCGCACATAACATCTGATCTACTGAACCGATTTGGACGATTTTTTTAAATCGATAGGAGATGATTAACTTAGGTATCATGTATTCATATGACGATATTTGTTCTCTAGAAAAAAAGTTATGATCGAAAAACTAAAATTTCATGTTATTTAAAACAATATGTGCTATCGTAAATCCTTAATTCAATCAGCGACCCGATGGTCAAGTGGTTAAACGCGTCGGGTTAAAGTTCCTGGTGGAATGAGATCGAGTCCAGGTCTGCAAGTTTTTTGAACAGCTGCATGGTTTTTCAACTATATTTTGATTATTTTAAGTGCATTTACACTAAAAAGAATGAAATAAAATATTTTTGAAAAAAAAAAAAAATAGAACCGACTTCAGTTGGAAATTGCTCTAAAAAGTAAAAAATAATTTTTTTCTTTGAACACCATCGAAACTACTTTTAAACATAAGTTTTGAAGTCGGCGCAAAAACAATGTATAGAATCATGCGCAACTACAATTCAACTATAAATATAAATTTTAATGGATTCATTTCATTGGTTACCACACATTCGTGTAATGGTACAAATATTCTGCTATTAATTTTCAATGGTTTCTCTGAAAAAATGTTGGCAAAATATGGTTAAATAGCATTTTACCTATCGTTTTTGCGCCGACTTCAAAACTTATGTTTAAAAGTAGTTTCGATGGTGTTCAAAGAAAAAAAATTATTTTTTACTTTTTAGAGCAATTTCCAACTGAAGTCGGTTCTATTTTTTTTTTTTTTTCAAAAATATTTTATTAATCTAATAAATAGTAACATGAAATTGTAAAATTTATGCCTGAAAAATTTCTATATCAAGGAGCCAGAAGCAAATAAGTGTAAATGGCAAAATTAAAATTTTGAGAAATCTAAGACAAATGATAGCAGAACCTCCGATCCGTTTTGTGGCAAAAAATGATACAAGTAGCCATGGTAAATGCTGATCTAATAGCATGACTCAGAAAACTTTTTCCAATGAAAGCCTACCTAAGGTCTGATCTTTAACCATGTTTGCTCAAAACTTGAATTTTTCCAGTTACATGCCTTTGCGTCTCATTGCCTTATACAAAACAGCATGATTCATGATTTCACACTTCTCTGAATTATTATTTTAGTAATACAACAAGCATGGTGAAGGTCAGGATAAAATTTGACTGCGGGGGGGGGGGGGGTTGCACCCCTCAGAGAACTTGCATTTAACATTTTTGGCAATCCTAAAGACTGTTTTGACTAAAACAATTCTTTCTAGACGGTAATTCTGGCTGCGTTAGTGGGTAACCGGTGACGAAAACGGAAATAATCTTTCTGCTGATTTTCGTCCCTATTTCGGAAAAAAAGTGCCAAATATTGAAAATTTTTGATTTGGGCCTATGCTCCCCCCCCCCCCCCCCCGCGCCCTCTCCCTTTCAAACATGCTGGTATAATACTAAAATAAAAAAAATGAAAAAAAAAAAAAAAAATGATACTTTGACCATGATTTTCGTTTTGATTTTGCAAAACTTCAGGTCTTAAATTTTAAGTGTTCATCAAGTTGGGGGGGCACGTGCCCCCCTGTGCCCCCCCGACGCTACGCTTATGCTTAGCACTCTCCCTAAATAACAAATAAAATTCCTTACCAAAAACAATTATTTCCAAATTGCTTTCTTCCTGTAAAATTAATTGCAAAATTCTAAACAAAAAAGTAATTTAATATTTGGATTGCAGCCAAAAAAAAGTCCCTTCTAAAAACAGCAATTGCAATTTTATTTAAAAACATATTTTCAAAATGGTATACCAGAGAAAAAATATAAGTCATTAATAATTAGAATAAAAACAATTGTTAGAACTTTGTTGTAACACGTATTCAAAAATGCCAATGGAAAGAAATAACACTCTTTAATTTTAAAAAGTTCAATAATTTAATTACCGTTTTAATTTAAAATGGCAACGGTAAGAAATAAATGTCTTGGAATTTTAAATAGTTTAATAATTTAATTAACGCTTTAATTTAAAATGGCTACGGAAAGAAATAAAAGTCTTGGAATTTTAAATAGTTCAACAATTTAATTAACGTTTTAATACAAAATGGCAACGATAAGAAATAAAAGTATTGGAATTTAAAATAGTGCAATAATTTAATTAACGCTTTAATTTAAAATGGCGATTGAAAGAAATAAATGTCTTGGAATTTTAAATAGTTCAATAATTTAATTAACGTTTTAATTCAAAATGGCAACGCTAAGAAATAAAAGTCTTGGAATTTTAAATAGTTCAATAATTTAATTAACGTTTTAATTCAAAATGGTAACGGTAAGAAATAAGTCTTGGAATTTTAAATAGTTCAATAATTTAATTAACGTTTTAATTCAAAATGGCAACGGTAAGAAATAAAAGTCTTGGAATTTTAAATAGTTCAATAATTTAATTAACGTTTTAATTCAAAATGGCAACGGTAAGAAATAAATGTCTTGGAATTTTAAATAGTTCAATAATTTAATTAACGTTTTAATTCAAAATGACAACGGTAAGAAATAAATATGTTGGAACTTTAAATAGTTCAATAATTTAGTTAACGCTTTAATTCAAAATGGCAACGGTAAGAAATAAATGTCCTGGAATTTTAAATAGTTCAATAATTTAATTAACGCTTTAATTTAAAATGGCAACTTTAAGAAATGAAAGTCTTGGAATTCAAAATAGTGCAATAATTTAATTAACGCTTTAATTTAAAATGGCAACTGAAAGAAAGAAATGTCTTGGAATTTTAAAAGTGCAAAGAATTTAATTAACGTTTTAATTAATATCTCAGCTAATTAACGTCGTACAATTACGCGGTTGGTCTTATTGTCTTCCTTAGAAAATTTCGAATCGAATGGTATTATGTTTGATTCTTTACGCTCAGCGGTTTTATTGGAGTTCAAGCTTCAGACGGACAGACAGACAGACAGACGCGGACAGATTTTAATAGTAGTAATATCATTATTTTTTGGTTTAATTAATTTTAAGTCCATGAGAGGGAGAACAAAAGCATATGATCGTCGCGAAAAACATGCATATGCTGTCAGCAGGATATCTCTGAATGCAAGAAATAACCAAAAGTAAACTCTTTTCCTGTGAATAGCTAACATATCAGTAGCTTGTTTAAAAAAAATTAAAGTTTCTACTGCTCTCCCTTTATGAGAAAAAAGGCTGCCAAGATGGCCAAAATCGCATGTTTTTGCCTTACAGCTTATCTTTAAGCTTAAATATTTCAAGAAGGACTGAGAAACCCAAGTTATTCATTGTGTAACCATTTATAGTTAAGATCTGTACACTACCAGAACGTGAGTAAACCTTTGGTTATGGCTTCCTTTTTCTGGAATAAATTCCTCAATTTTAGCAAAATCGGTAAAATCAAGTTTTTGTGGTGACGACTTCAAAGAGCCCTGTACCTTAGCAATTTTTATTATGAACGTTCTAGTATTTTTTTTCTAAATGCCTAGAGTAACTAGTTTCTATAGATATCTAACACGTTTATATTGCATGAGTACAATTTTCTATAAAAAATGATTAAATAACATCACTTTTTTAGTATTTTGACAGGGCGGACAAACTTTGAAGGTATGTATCTCAGAAAATAAGTGGATGAGGAACCTAAAAATTTGGATTTTTCCATGCCTCTATATAATCAACCAGTGTGCCAAATTTAAAGAAAATCTGAGTCGGTCGTGCGACCAATTTTTCGTTTTTCAAGTGAGTTGATATGGAATCACTCTATAAACAAAATTTCTAAAATTGCTTTTTCAAAATTTCAGTTTCAGAAAGTTTTATGAGACGAGCTCCGAAGCCCTTTGAAAAAGTACAAAGGCAACTCAAACCTAATAAACCCCAGCCAAATCTCCAGCCCCCGCTTTTTTTTTATCACCTCAGAAAATTGACCCCTGCCAAAAAATTGAAGACATGAACTTCCCTTTCCAATAACTTCTCACTTGTAAATAGAAAAAAAAAGTGCGGAGGGGGTGGGGAAAGGTTGGCAAACCTGGCCATATTGACCCCCTCCGAAATTCTAACCTATATACGCCATGGTGTAATTTATACTGAATATAACGCAATCAATCTAGTATATCAATAATGAACCAAGAATACATTGAAACCTGTAAAAACTTTAACAATTAAAAAAAACTGCACTACTTTTAATAACCTTTGCTGCTAGTTAATGAATTAACTATTTTTGAACTATGCCATGAACTTGGTTTAAGACCTATTTAACCTTAATATACTCTTACAAATCTTGACTGAGAATAAACAGGTGGACTTTGTGTCATGTGTTAGACAGCGCATTACTACCAAACCTACTTTTATTAAGCACACCTGTATCAACAGATAAGGAAAGTAGTTGGAACTTAAGAAGTGGTTTTCTATAAACAACCGTAAGTGGGGGTGTAGCTCAGTGGTAGAGCGTTCGCTTCGCATGTGAAAGGCCCGGGGTTCAAACCCCCGCACCTCCATGATTGGTTGTTTTTAATCAGTAATTTCCGGCTTTAATTTTTTTTTACTTTCAAGGTACCGCATATACCTATTCATCTTTAAAATAATTTTGTGGAGTAAAAACTTACTTTAAATGAATGCAAAACCTATCATTTTTTTCAAAAAGGTTGACTTACCTATATGTTGTGAAACAGTTTAATTTTTCTACATTATAACGAAACGTCAATGTATGTGTGAAAGAAAGAGTTTTCTCTTTTTTTATTTTTTTTTCTTTGTGAATAACTAAAAACTACCGTAATTCTTCCACAAAAATAATTTTAATAATGTTATTTTAATATTATCTAATTAAAATCAGGTTCAATTGTACAATATGAAATTCTCTGAGAAATCATACTTTCATTTATTTATTTTTTGTGGATTTATTTTATTTTATTTATTTTTTTTCTCTTGTTCAAACAGGAAATTTTAATGTGGGAAAAATGTTGGTTTGAATTCATATGGACGAGTTGGTCCTTCTCCTTTCGTCCAATTACGTACAGTGCCGTTCTGGTAAGTGGGCCTCCAACAATGACTATATTTACATTGTCCCGGGTAATAGGGAAGGGTAGTTAGCGCTGAATTGAGCTGAGTTACTTTCGTAGTCATTTTTTGCAAAAGTATTGCCAATCAAATCCGTTGTAATTACCCTTTTGTATTTTTCGAAAAAGAGCTAAACATTGTCAGTGTCGGAGGTCAAATCACCAACTCACCAGAGCAGCGCTATATTAATTCTGAGGACATACTTGAAAAATAAATAAATAAATATAATATCTGAGGTATTTTCCCTCCTACGGTTGAATACAACCTACTGTAGGCATTTATTAATGCATTCAATGTTAAAATCAATACGTGCACAAGCCAAAGCTTTGGTCATTAGTTGGACGAAGCTTCGCTATTCTGCGTTTCGAGTAAACTGCGCTTCGCGCCATTTCTAACTATAATGTTGATGAAATACAAGCAGCAGCTAATTTCTAGTAATAAAATATTTGATCATATCAGTTGGTTTTATTATAAACATCAACTTAACTGTAGAACATGCTTTTTATATTCCAAATAATGCTCATTTTACTTATTTCAATAAATATTAGAAGTGTCTTCTTTCTTTGTACCACCAATACAAAACAAAAATAAATACTTTAATTAGTGAAATTAATTTAAACTGAATCATTACGCTAAAACTGTTCTGTAACACTGAGAATATTGAAGCATATGTAGCATAGTATCATATTGAATGCATTTATTACACGTTCTATGCTAGAATTTCAATATGTGCAGTAGCAGAAGCTTCGGTTATTATAGTTGGCCGAAGCTTCGGTATTCAGCACTTCGGCCAAACCCCGCTTCGCGACATTTCTAGTTTATATAAACGCAAAGCGCACCAAACTTCAATAAAGAGTTATTTTTTTGAAAAGTAGATCATCATGGTTACAAGTGTGCATGAGAAAAAATAAAACGAAGAATTTAAGTTATTCTTGATTAGTTATGAATTTTTAGGAATTGTTAATACATCAAGTAACTTTTCATAAACAATAAGACCCCTTTCATCAATTTACTGATATTTTGTATTTTATGATACTTTATATTTCATTCTGGCAAATCTCTAAAAATATCTCACTAGCATTTTTACTTCTTATTTCAAAGTGAAATTAAACAATAAAAGTGAGTTCAAAATATTGTAATTAGTTAAAAAATGAATGCATGCTGCTTAAAAACGACAGAAAATGAATAAATAAATACAATTAGTTAATTTTACCACTCTCTATAAGTCGACCACCTGTCTAAGTTGACCATCAAATGCTGCACCGCAGTGGTCAACTTACGCACGTTTCACTGTATGTGTATGTTGAATCATTGACGCATTCAACTCGTTCTGAATGATTAGGTACCTGAGTTTTACAAAATATTTTCTTCAATTTGCATTCTTCTTTTAAAAACAAAGATATTTTAAGGACTTCGTTCCTTTCAAAGTGTTTCGCAATAACTTCTTTCCAACTGCCACGTGTAGGCAACTTCTCATGAGAATTAACAAGAAACAAATGCAAGACGACATCATTAACGAAAATGCAAATTTTTTTCGACCTTGTAAGGCAGATGCTTTATTCCTCAACAGACAAGGATGAATCATTAAGGGCAAGCTGTGCGTAATTTAGTTTAAAAATTTAAGCTAAAAACCGACTTCTGCAGAGTTGCAAGGGGAGGACAAAAAAATCGGCTCAGATTAAAAGAAACTGATTACTTTATCAGCGAAATCAAGAAACTCATAAGGTATGAAACTCGCGCGCGTAAGGCTTATCTCTACTACGGCAAACTTTTAAGTTGTGATGAAATCTCTCTTCTGGGGAAAAAGCGGAAAATGAGATGTGAGAAAAATTATATAACGATCAGGCCTAACATTTGGAGTATTCTCCCTCCCGACTTTTAGAACCAGCATTAGAGTTTGATTAAGGTGCCCCAATCCAGTTTAAGGTAGATTAAATTCCTTTATAAGAATTTTAAAGCAGTAAGAATTATCAAATGACTGAAGCTATTGAAAAGGAGAGCAGGATAGAAGGATATTCTGAAGAAGACCTTAACCCACCAAGTGCTTTCGATGAGGAAGAAGAATGTACCTATGCAACTGCACATGTATTATGTTGTTTCTTCAAATAATGTTTATTTAATCAAAAAACTTTGAATTGAAGGGTATTAAAGAGTCTGATAACCGAAGCAAAAGCATCGCTAGACCAGAAGCCATTAAAAAGCCTTTGTGTGCTCTAGTGACGGCATAAAAAGAAAAAAACAGCTGGTTTGTCACTCGAACAATCCTCATACTTCCAATGCGTATTAATTCCAAAAGAGCAGACTGAATACATTGGGGGTATAACAGGAAAGATGGGATAATGTGGGAGATTTTTATGACTTAAATATTAAGTAGTAAGCACACACACACACACTAGGGTGGGCCGAAAAAACACTTTTTTTTATTTCGAATTTGTAATAGCGCGGAAAAGTTGCGAATTATGAAGAGAAACAGAAGGAAAAAAAAATTATCGAAATCGGTTGATATCTTCCGATCGCGCATAAGGCCTTAAGTTTGACAAAAAATGAAAAAACTTCATTTTCGCGATTTTTTTTTTTTAATTGTTTAAATTTGATGTTTTCGAAATGTAATAGTGCGGAAAAGTAGCCAATTGGGAAGACAAATAGAAGGAAAAAAATTATCGAAATCCATTGATATCTTCCGATCACGCATAAGGCCTAAAATTTGACAAAATATGAAAAAAACTTCATTTTTGCGATTTTTTTTGAAAAAATTTTGAATGAAATATTTTCGTAATTTTTTCGTGTGGAAAAGTTTACAATTATGAAGACAAAAAGAGGGATAAAAAGGAGGAAAAAAAAATTATCGAAATCGATTAATATCTTGCGGTCGTGCCTAGGGCCTAAACTTTGACAAAATATGAAAAAACATCATTTTTGCGATTTTTTGTTTAATTTTTTGATTAGATGTTTTCGTAATGCAATAGTTTGTAACGTTTACTAATATAGCCTTAAAACATTGGGCTTTGATTTTGTTTTGGTCAGTTAATATCTTCCGGTTGCGCATTAACCCCAAAATTACCCAAAATAATAATTTTAAAAAGTTACATTTTTACGCGTTTTTGGTTTTTGATGAATAATTTTTTGTGAAACAACCGTAGTATTTTTTGAGACAGACTGACAATAATGTAGAAAAATAAACTACCACAGGTTCAGTCGATGCTATCCAGTTGCGAAAAGCCTTAGAAACTCTCATGCGCAGACGTCGGGCAGCAATCCAGGCAACGTCGCTCGCCTGGCTACGGCTCTCTTCCACTCCATCGCCGCCTTCCTAGGACCACGTCAGTTGTCTGCCTATATTGTTTTTTCAGTCTGCGTTTCTGTGTAGTAATCGCAGTGTACTATTATTTAGTTCAATTCTAGCTGTTTTCATTTTGAAATTCTTATAGTCTTCTGTAATGATGTAGTTTTCTGCTCTGTGTGAACTCGGTGATTTAACGAAAAAGTTATACAATTGCCGAGCCAAATAACAAGACAAATACTCTAATAACAAGACAAATATCTGGCTGCCCCACTTTTGGTACTCCAAAAGAACTGCCATCAAACAAGCCGACCACTGGCAAGGACATCATTAGGTGCCGTACTCAAGGAAGGTTAAATTTGGCACTAGAAATTAATAATGGTGTCTTCGCCAGTAGGCAGTTAGTTTGATGGCAGTTCTTTGGAGTGCCAAAAGTGGGGCAGCCAAATATTTGTCTTGTTGTTAGAGTATTTGTCTTGTTATTACATAACTTTTTGTTAAATCAGAGTCCGCACACAGCAGGAAACTACATCATTACGGAAGACTACAAGATTTTCAAAATCAAAACAGCTAGATTGAACTAAATAATAGTACACTGCGATTACTACAAAGAAGCGTAGACTGAAAAAACAATATAGGCTGACAACTGACGTGGTCCTAGGAAGGCGGCGATGGAGTGGAAGAGAGCCGTAGCCAGGCGAGCGACATTGCCTGGATTGCTGCCCGACGTCTGCGCATGAGAGATTCTAAGGCTTTTCGCAACTGGATAGCATCGACTGAACCTGTGGTAGTTTATTTTTCTACATTATTGTCAGTCTGTCTCAAAAAATACTACGGTTGTTTCACAAAAAATTATTCATCAAAAACCAAAAACGCGTAAAAATGTAACTTTTTAAAATTATTATTTTGGGTAATTTTGGGGTTAATGCGCAACCGGAAGATATTAACTGACCAAAACAAAATCAAAGCCCAATGTTTTAAGGCTATATTAGTAAACGTTACAAACTATTGCATTACGAAAACATCTAATTCAAAAAATTAAACAAAAAATCGCAAAAATGATGTTTTTTCATATTTTGTCAAAGTTTAGGCCCTAGGCACGACCGCAAGATATTAATCGATTTCGATAATTTTTTTTCCTCCTTTTTATCCCTCTTTTTGTCTTCATAATTGTAAACTTTTCCACACGAAAAAATTATGAAAATATTTCATTCAAAATTTTTTCAAAAAAAATCGCAAAAATGAAGTTTTTTTCATATTTTGTCAAATTTTAGGCCTTATGCGCGATCGGAAGATATCAATGGATTTCGATAATTTTTTTTTCCTTCTTTTTGTCTTCATAATTCGCAACTTTTCCGCGCTATTACAAATTCGAAATAAAAAAAAGTGTTTTTTCGGCCCACCCTAACACACACGCTTGAACATTTCATATGAAATATCTGCTTGAGAGAAATTTGACTATTCGTGTCTTGCTTGTCATGGGAAATCAATTGCACACCAGCACACCTATCTGTCCTAGAAGATAACCTCGTCCAAGAATTTGAGTTATCAACATCCAAGAGTATTGAATAAATACCTTTGTGCTGAAAAGGAAAATACGAATATAATCAACGTTATAACGCACAAAATTTGCAAGAATCTGCAGACACGTGTTTCGGGGCTGCAATTAACCCCCTTTTTAATGCAATGAAATGTGAGCTTTAAGGGGAAAAATCATCCGATTAAAAGGCGGTTCGGATTTTTCTAAGCTATGTCTAAACTTTTCTTGGATGATTTTTCAAGGTTCCCGGGCTGGATCTCCTGCACCTGCAACTTTTTTCTTCCTCCCAACCCTTCGTTTTTTAAGTAATTAATTACTTTGAAGTATACATTCATTTTTATAAATACAATGAACTGTTATAAGCCTTGAGACGGAAAATAAAAATGTGCTTTATCTTACATAAACATGCTGATTACATTTTGGAGAACATTATTTCTGTTAAAACCAGAGCTACCAAACAATCGTATAGATTCAAAGAACTACAGCTTTGAAATACGATGCTACGAAAGCGTACTGTACTTGATCTATTGTAAATTTAAACGCAAATTATTCATTGTGTTATAGTTTCTATTAAATGTGCCATTTTACTGTCCGCAACAAACCTTTCACAACTCTGCTATTTAGTTTTTCAAAAGTTGGCAGCTCTAGTGTTAACATAATTCGAAGCAACTAAACTATGCGTTCATTGCTGCTACATTTATCTTCGTTATTTTTCTTCATATTTCTATTACTTTCATTACTGGTAGTACATATTATTTTCATACCTGTGCAAAATTTAAATGTTCTCGATTATTCGAAAATTTCGATTTTCCAACAGTAGTTAATCATAAACACTTTTTTTAAATAATCAAAGTTCTATTTCAACTCTAAAAACGTTGGAAAAACTGTTGCTCTTCTTTTTTTTTTCAATATATTTTTTTTTTTTAATTCTGACTGATGAAAAAAAATTGTAATGAAGAAAAACATCTCAATTCCTGAGCTCACGGGAGCATGAAGAGTTCTTAAATTGTGTAGGTTTTCATTGTCATCAGAGACTTACGGATAGTCAAGACCTGTCTGAGGAGGCAATTTGGGTACAAAAAATAATTAATTTAGGATTCATACAAAGCTTTAATGAAATTTTAGATATTATACATATTCTTTCACATCAGTAAACTGTTTAATTTTAAATGGCTGCATCAACATACTGTCCTCAACGGTCCAAAAACTCATTTGGTCGACTGCAGATTCAAGTCTTCATCGAGATTCAGGCAGGTCCGTTGCTGTATATCCGGTCCATTCGTTCGACTATTACACTGCGAGGGTTTTTCCCAGCGACCTATAAACAAATAATAATAGCAGTAAACGAAAGTCTTCCAGACGAACAGGCAGATTTATGCTTTCCTTTTTGCGACGTTTTACGGAGAATTTCAAAAGATCGTAACTTAGTATCCGCAGGAAATAAATCTCGCTGTCAAAGCGCAGGGAAGAGATAGGGGAAGGCAATAATTTTTATCTTCATTTTTCAAAGTCCAGCTAAGTGATCATTGTCTAAAAGCGGAAAATAGACTTGGGGTTTGAAATGAGTTATGTGCGAGCGAGCCATGGATTTTTGATTTAATTTTCGCTTAGTAATTTCATTTAAAGTTTGTAGTTGCAATCGTTGTCTACGCGAAGCTACAAGACCACGAGAGGTCACTATGACCCCATGAAAAATGTGTTATTTGACGAATTTTTGCAGCCAATTCGGCAATAAAGATTGTATTGCAGCCACCGCAAATTATTCTATTATCAATATCATTATTTATTTATTTATTAATTACCTTTTATTTTGATGATGTCCAATGCCGTTTTCAATAGGTATGAAATTCGTGCATGCTTGCATTTTATTAGTCGGCAAAAATTTATTCCGTAAATTGAAAATCCCCCCACCCCTCTCTCCTCCCAAAAATGTAAGTTTGGGGTACCCCGAACGTCACCGTAAGGCTAAAATTACACTTCGTCTCGTAACACATGAAAAAGCAAACACATATTCAACCTCTTTTTTTTCTGTCAATAAATATTGCACTAAGGGTAATTTTGTGAATATTTTAATGTAAAATATTATGGTAACCCATGATATGTATTTATTACATAAATATGAACCACTGAATTGAAAAGGTTTGATTTTTTTTTATTCATACTGACTGGTTTGAGTCGATCACCAGAAAAGCATTCATATATTCACATACCCGGTGATGGCAGAAACAGCGCATACCTGTGACGTCAGCACTAATCAGCTCTCTGAACTAATCTGCCGAATTAGTAAAATACAGTAGAGAAAAAACAGAAAGAAGAACTAAAAACAAAAAAGTCGCCTAAATCAATTCAGGAGTCATAAGTGACTGTAAGGCGAAAGCATTTGCTCCAGCTGCTACGCTACCTGTGCCTCAGATTTTATCATTTTGTTTTGAAGTTTTTTAGCCACACGTTTTACTCGTCATTTTAAAATTCAGCCCTTTACTTTCTGGCATTTCTTAGCGATGATTATATAATTGCTACGGCTAATCTAATGCAGGTTTATCTCGCAGACTATTTTTGAGGTTTTTAAATTTGGGTCACACACTGGTGAAAAAAAAATCTGCAACTTGGTTCCCATAAGGTGTAGAGGAAAAATCTGACGCTGCAGATGAAAACTAACTAGTTTTAAAATCATCATGCTTATTCTACTCTAAAACAAGTGAAAAATCCAACACACAAAAAATCATGTTGAAAACTGTTCCTCAGTATAGTCACAGAAAAACACGCATCTTCGCTGGTGTAGAAAGCACACCACATATAGCTCATTTTTCCATTTTCTTCCCATTTCAATCACCATATTTATTAACCGCGCTTTTTCCATCGACAGGCGAACAATGACTTCGTGCATTTAACGCCCGACAGACATAATCTCAGCACTCTACAAATTGACAAAAGATGTTAAGTTGTAAAAGCTTAGAGTAGAGCTAACAAAATATGACAGCATAAGTTGTGAAAAATTTGATAAAGAGCAAATGGGAGGCCCCCTTGTGGATTTCTTTTTCTTATTGCCCTTTAATTGGGTAGGATTTAAGCGGCCGGCGTCGAAGCCAGTAGCCGCAGCCTTGTCGACTGGTTCCCGCGGAGCTTTCTATCAACATCCGTTCCGGAAAATCGCAGGGTTGCAGCAGTAGTCCAGCGACTTCGCGCCAAGAGAGGACTCGACCGTTTTTGGAAACTGGGTAATGAATAGTATAAGCTAGCGTCCGGTACACTAAAAAATAGATGTTGCTTTTACAGTAATAAGCTGTAAAATTGCTAATTTTACAGAAGAAAACTAAAATTGCTAGTTTCAGTTCATTACAGTGCATTTTACAGTTAAAAACTTTAACCTCTTCTGCCAGTATTATATTGCTGTTTTTGCAGTATAATACAGCTAATTTTATGATAAAATTGCTACTTTTACACTAATAAACTGTAAAATAGCTATTTTTACAGTTTATTACTATGCTTTTAGTTCTAAACTGGACTCTCAGCAGCCAGTGTTATGCTGTAAAAACAACAGCTTTTTTTTGCAGTGTAAGGAATTTCTTAGCAGTTTGCGAGGCAGGTTAAAAACCCCAAATACATTCTGCAAGATGCACCAATATCAGATAGCATAAGTTGTGAAGAGCTATCTTGACCACCAATGTACACCTACGTTGATTTGGAGTATTGTTTGAAACCCTTTGTTTGACCACTTGGATGAAGCATTAGATTGTACTAAAACTTAAATAAATTATGCCTGAAATAAGCAACATTATGTTGCTTAGATGCGGTAAGGAGCAAGGGAGTAGATAGTTTTAAGAGGGCCATTGATCTTCATTGGGGTCTATAATTTGACTAGGATCAGCCCAGTTGGGCCCAGAGCCTGTTGCTGGTCGTCACATTTGTATTTGTATTTATTCCTAAAAGTTTGGCTGGTACTGCCATTACTTGAGAATTTTTATTTATTTATTTACTTTTTTTTGCTTAAAGTTATCTTAGTGAAACATATAATACAATGTTACAAGTTCATAAGAGCTCTCCTTTCCCTATAAAATGAATTTAAGTTTAAAGTGTGGATGTAAGAGAATACAACAAAACCTGTAAATTTAACCGCTCTTGTAAGTTGACCACCTGTCTAAGTTAACCACTTTCGTCAGGAACGGAATTAGTCGTATAATATATATATAATGAAGGAAAAACTTTGCAACCTGACCACTAATATACACCAACTTTGGTTTAGAGTATTGTTTAAAACCCTTTGTAAGATGATCACTTAACTGAAGCATTAGATTGCACTAAAATGTTAATCAATTATACCTCAAGTAAGCAACCAGACATTTTAGAAAATTTATGGATATTTATGTTTCCATCGAAAAATATTGAGCTAATAATAAATCCCAGAAAATTCAACAAACTTTAATAAGGAGTTATTTTATTGAAAAGTGGAATATTATGGTTCCAAATGTACATGAGGAAAAAACGAAGAAATTAAGTCATTTTAGACTGGATTGGAATTTTTAATATCATGTAATTTTTCATAAACAATACGAGCTTCTTTTTTTTTTTTTTGATCAATTTACGGAAACTTTAAATTTTATCTGATACTTTATTCGTCATTCTGGTAAATAATCTTTAAAAGTATCTAAATAAGATTTATAATTATCGTTTTAAGGTAATGTTAAACACTGTAAATGAGTTTAAAGTATTTCAATTACTTAAAAAATTAATGCATGGTGTAAGAAATGATTTAAAAAAAAAAAAACTGCTTTCATTACCACCCTGTATAAGTTGACCACCTGTCTAAGTTAAATACCAAAGTACTGCACCGGAAACTTACACAGGTTTCATCGTAGTTTTAAAGATGAATTTTTTAGTTAAAGATGGAGTTTAAATACAAGTACATAAGTTAATACGTCGTAACTGTGTTACCTTCTCGTGAGTGAATATGACTCAAAAATTACTGTACGTTTTCCTTTTTCTTTCTTTTTTTTCACTGAACAACCAGTTTTGAATTTTTTATGTATTTTTATTTTTTAACTGCATGTACCGTATTCTGTTCATAGTTTTATGAATTATTCGAGCAAGAAAAGTTAAAAATTGTGTAAAAAATTTGAAAAAAAAAAACTGGCGCTGGAGGTGCGGTGGATCGAACCCCGGGCCTTTCACATGCAAAGCGAACGCTCTACCACTGAGCTACACCCCCGCAACATTGTGAATAAATTGTACAATAAGTATCTTGCCCCTGTTATGAGAACAAAATTTGAGCAAATAAAGAGCAGACAGTATTAAATTCGGTCATAAACAGATTATTGTGAAGAAAAGTTTAGATTCAAATATTTCTCACGTGATAATTTTCGTTACAATGAAGCTACAATATCACATGTGCAAAAACAGTGCAAATTTTGAAACAACTGTTTGAAAAAGTTTGAAAAAACTTTTTTTCTTCCGTTGTAGCAGCAGTTCTGTCACAAAGCTCCAAACTTCTTTTCACGGAAAAAGTGATTCCTCATAATCTCCAAATACGTTTATGCAATATTTTTGCTTTAATAATGACGATTTTCTGACATTTTTTTCACACTTAAGCATAGTATTTATGTTTTATGTGAGGAATTTTCTCATTCAATTTTGAAAATACCTGAAATGAGTCGGGTCTTTAGTGAATATAAACGTGACCTTTCAGTATGAATCACCATCACAGTAGATTGCTGATTTTATACTGTTTTTACCCTCGTATTAGCACATTAGTTCACTGCAGAATGCAAAACTAATCACAATAGACTATGCGTGCACATATTCTCGGAAAATTTTCATAACCATGTGTTTATTAAATATCTTTGATTTCAGACACAGGCCGATCATTTAGGGGGGTCAATTGGGAGTCAATTGACACCCCCCCCCCCGAATTAGAGAAATCAGTGCAGTTATACATAAGTGGGCGTTGTTTGTGTTGTTTTTCGGTAAAACTGCATTGTGTTTGCACGCTTTGACATCCCCTGGGAAAACTTGAAATGGCGGGCCTGTTCAGACATTCTTAAGTTAAATATAATTTAAAGAAAACTTCTTTACTGCAAAGATGCCTAAACCATTAAAGTTAAATAGTATTTCAAAATAATGTCTAGTCCAGAAAAAGGTTTCAACAAACAAATTAATTAACAGATAAATAAATAAGTAAAATAAAAGGTGGAAAAAGAGCAATAAACATTATATTTACATGCGAAAATAGCTGCGGTAATTATCTTCATTATCAAAGAAGCTAATTTTTCCCTCCATAAATTTGCTTTCATGAACTCATCATGGCAATGTATGTAACTCGCTAGCTTCCAATCACAAAGTTGAAAATAAATGCAGCTTAAACATCAGCCAACGGCAAAGGGAAATCAATAAGTCAATTTATATTGCTTGAAAACCATATTTAAACTCTGAACACGGAATAAAATTTTCATCTTCGATTTTTAATATTCTTTTCTCACATTGTTACATTGTTAGTCATTGCTATCGCGTATTTTCCCCAATTTCAATTAATTGATTTATTATTATTCTTCTTTTTTTATTTGAAATTCTTTTAAACACTTAACTATGTTTTGCGTTTTTTTGTACAGTTTAAAACTTTTTTCTTTCGTTTGTTTAAAAAAAAAATGCGTTTCTGCGCTGAACGCAAAGATATCGTTTTTCATTCATAAATAGACAAAATGGAGGTGCGGGGGATCGAACCCCGGGCCTTTCACATGCAAAGCGAACGCTCTACCACTGAGCTACACCCCCGCCAGGAAACGACGTTTTGCGATCGGTAAAGTATCTAATAAATATTTTGCACCTGCTCTGAGAATCAACTCGCGTACTCACGTGTCAATTTTATCTCGAAATCCATATAAAGATAGGATCCATATAAAGATCCATAGACTGATAGGATCAAGTCACTTGGATCGACTTTTAGCTCAGTGTAAATTATCACTAAAGTGGTAATTAAGCAACTTACGAATCACTTCTTTAACTTACTTTTATGATCACTTACTGATACAGCAACCTTTTTCTTTTTTCAAAATAATTCGTTTTGAGATTTTTTTTTTTTTTTTCAAAATTTAATACGGTATGCTCTTTTGCATAACAGATTCCTTGATATGTGCAATACACTGCCAACTCGGTGATTTCCATCCATGGATAGCAATTTCGTGCTATTGTGCACTCATCAGCATGGAATAGAAAAGTAACCGAATTTCTATTCCATGCTGATGAGTGCATAATAAGTCCGAAACTGCAGCCCATGGATGGAAATAATTGAGTTGGAGGCGTATTGCGTGTTCCTGCCTTAGCCCTTGCTTTAGGGGCGGCTACTCACTGCTTTATATCCTTGATATGTGTTCGATCAGAGGCGTACTGGGTCGAAAATGTGTACCGAGAAAAACACTTGACCGGCACCTTGCTCTATTTTCATAACTTTTCCGTCCCATGCGTCTAGTTCAAATTAATTATACTTGACAACAGGGGTGCCCACGGGGGGGGGGGGGGATTATGGCGCAAGTTGCGCCATCAAAATTTTTGGGGGGGATTTTTTAAACTTATTTATTTATTTATTTAAATTATTTATTAATTTATTTTTTCAATTTAAATTATTTAATAACTTTTTTTTTAATTTTTTTTTCAATTTTTTTTTTAATTTACGTTTTTTTTTTTTTTTTTTGCGAAGCTAATATCGAAAAATATTAACTTCTCACAGAACGATTTGTATCTGAATTGTTGCTGAGTAGTTAGAATTAGACTGCTAAGCGGGGGAAAAAAAGATACGCTATCAATTCAACTTCAGCATTACCACTGACACCATAACAAATCTCGGCTCAAATGCAAAATAGGAACTTCTAGCCTAAACATTATTTATTAGTGGCGCCTGGAACTCGTTATTTGCGCGAGTGTTTTAGCTGCTGTATTTCACCCTAATAGACAAATAACATCAACAAATGGACATGTGTATATACCTTTTACAACTACAAAATTATGCAGTTTTTTTCTGCTCCGAAGTCATTAGCTACGGGTATTCCAACGTTTGATATTATTATTTTTATTACTTTATTATTATTTTTACACTTCAGTTCAGTTTAATCTTAACACTAGATGATAAAGATTTCTCAATGCGAGTGTCACAGTTTCTGCCTACCGTAATGTTGCCATATTAATGTGAGATGCGCTGTTATTGACTATTTTGTAGCAGTTTGTCGCGTTCATAGTAAATGGCGGTTCAAGTTTTGTGAAATTTTAAAAGAAATCCTTCGAAGATGCCTAGAGCTCTCAAAACTTCGTTCAAATATAAATGTTTAGAAGTACTTTGCAACACTGTGCACAGACAAGACAAATGGACTGAACATTGTCGCAAAAAACATGCATATAAATTTAGAAATAATATAGTACAAAGTTGTAGCTGTTAAGAAAGGCAGTAGTACTTGGGATAAAGCGGCTAGTAACACGGGTGCAGGCTCCATTGTTTCAACCTTGACAATGACAAATATACAAAATGCACCATCAACTTCAAGGTAAGATTTATATTAAACATTCCTTGTAACAGTATTTTAGAACTACTTTGTTAATTATTTGATTTCAAAAAGGTACACTTTATATGTATATATATATATATATATATATATATATATATATATATATATATATATATATATATATATATATATATATATATATATATATATATATATATATTTCTATATATATATATATATATATATATATATTTCTATATATATATATATATATATATATATATATATATATTTCTATATATATATATATATATATATATATATATATATATTTCTATATATATATATATATATATATACTAGCTTAATACCCGGCGTTGCCCGGGTGCTTATTAATACAACATAGCATTCAGGGAAAAAAAGTTTGAAAGAGTTCTATTCGTATGGGTATAAAATAATTTGCATCAATCTGTCTCTTAGGTACAAACTTTGAAAAAAACTAAAATATTACAGAAAGTTAAACGTTTACAGAAAAATAGTCTTATCAAAAGGTGAAAATTAAAGATAAATGTTGTCTGTGCTTTGCCGCGTCCACTGGCATGAAATATTTGCACATGGAAGTAAAAAAATTGCATCAATTTCACCCGCCAAATTTAAAATATTAACTTTTCTCTATTAATTGTTCCCACCTACAAAGTAAAAATTATTATAACTCAGAAATAAATCTATTTCTCATTCTGAAGGCTTATCTCCATTACAGACGCAACTGTCGTCGCATTGCAAATTTGAAATTCAAATCCGTGGTTCGTTTTATAAAGTCCACATGAATTATGATTGTTTTTTTCTTATTTCAATGCTAAAAGGAAATAGGTGAGCCTTAAGTTGAAAATTCAGTACTTTAATCGTAATCATTGTTGGAAAATACTCATGTTTAAAAATCTTAAATTTCATCAATTTGAATGCTAAAATGCCTATTTATATGAATGCTATTCATATAAATAGGCTAGATTCCTATAAAAGGGTCAGTTTTTGACAAAAAATTTAAATTTGAGCTTTTTAGATTTTTTAAAATTTCAAGACCCCGCCTATGAGAATTCTAGGGCATCAAGGAACCTCTGTGTCAAGTTTGATGAAAATCTAACGCAAACTGTGGATTTGTATAGAGAACAAGTATATATACATACACTCATTTTTATAGATATAGATATATATTTCTATATATATATATATATATATATATATATATTTCTATATATATATATATATATATATAACCACCAAACACCTGGTTTATTAAATAGTATTAATGACGGTTCATAGTTTTAAGTGGCTATATATGGGCATGGCTTGCATCTTAAAAATCTTGAACTATTTTTATGCATGCGTTGAAATAGGGAATTCATTGGTTCCATGATATCTATGGCACATGAATATTGGGCTAAAAGTTAAAAGGGAGAAAATGAATTTTTTAGTGTCTGCCTGAGAAGTTAATTTGTTTGTTTCTAACGGGACTAAGATTCTTTCATGTTGCACAATTATTTCTTGATGGCTATTACCATTTGAGAGGCACCTGGACTCTTACGAAGTGGAGGGTTGGCCCGTCATTTAGGGGGTCAGAGGGTCAACCCCCCCTCCCCGGCTTTGGGAAACCAATGTGTTTACCTGCAAGTGGGCGGGGTTTTTACTATTTTTTGGCAAATTTTACATTGAATACATACCCATTGCCCCCGCTGGAAAAGTTTGAAATGACGGCCCTGGCAAAGAGGCATTATTTTCATTTGCTAAGTGTAAGTTATATCATTGATTTAATTTCTTGTTGCTATTGGGAATTACTAATCATTTTCATAGCTATTTTTATTATATTTATCCCACCCGAATTTATTATCTGATTTTATTAATTTATGCCTCATTATAAACTCCCAAATGAGAAAATTTTCGTGGAAATTTACGACTTCACGCTTTTGGCTGGTTAACACATATAAATATTACAATGGTATTTATCTACCTTTTTATGCGTCATATTTTTAAACATTTGAATTGTCTTTCAATGTTTGATTTTACTATCAAAGATCGAGTTGAAATGATTGTTTTATTTATATGACACTCATTAATCTACGAACATGTTTGTTTGTACTATAATAGTTATTTTCATTTGCATAGCACAAGCAAGTTTATTTAGTTAATTTATTGCTGTTTATTGTAAATATTTTTTACTAATCTTATCCCTTCAGATTCTGTTTATTTCACCCAGCCCTATTTAAACAAATAGTGCGTAAAAATCATGTGATTAGAAGTATTGCATTCAGTTTATACCTTCAGTGTCTATTTTTAAGTCATAATAAAATGATAACTTTCAGTGGCGTAGCGCAGAATTTTTTAAATTAAATAATAATAATTGTAATAAAAAATAAATAAATAAATAAATAATATTAAAAAAATAAATAAATAAATAAATAATATTAAAAAAATAAATAAATAAATAAATAATATTAAAAAAAATAAATAAATAGAGAGCGCTAAAAATAAAAATAAATAAGTAAAAGAGGGTTGGCAAAATTTTTGGGGGGGGGGGAATTTGCGCCATTGAGCTTGGGGGGGATGGGCACCCCTGCTTGACAAACTACTCAGTAGCGGAGTAGCTAGTCTTCCGCGCTCTGGGACTAAAGATTTTGCACCCTCTCCCGTTTATCTCAATGAGAGAAAAATATGTCTTTTGTCTTTCTTCAGTTATATTAAGATGAAGGAAGTTCTAAGGGAGGTGCTGCCCCGGAATTTTTCCGAAATTGAAGTCTGAAACACAATTGTGGGAACTATTAGACAACGTTAATATACGGAAGAGAGTTTGGGACTCTCCACGGAAATTTTTCGAAATTAAAGCTTTAAATACGAAGCAGTAAGCCATCACGGCTGACGTTTGAAGAGTTGGCGTTCAGGGACTTTCCCCGGAAGTGTTTCGGTATCACAGTCCAAAAGACGAAATCTTTAACGAGTTTCAATAATTTTGGCGCAGTGCTGAGGTTGTAGGCGCTCCTCAGGAATGTATTTGAAAATGAGGTCTTAAAAAGAAATTTTAGACGATCATCATTGACATGAGGGAATGAAGTGCTCAGAAGTTTTCCCCCTGAAATTTTTCGCAATTAAAGTCCTGTAAACGCAAGTGTAGAGCTTCTTTGATGACTTCAGGATAAATAATGAAAATAGAAAACCAAAATATGCAGTGACAGACTATATTTGATGACGTTAAGGGAAGAGACGGGTTTCGAGGATTTTTTCAGGAAAATGTTTCAAAGCATTCCGGTGCATGTGTTTCTTCTTATTAAAACATCTAGCTTATGCTTAAACATTTGCGAAGCACTCTCTCTTTCTCTCTCTCTCCATATATATATATGAGGGGGAATGGAAAGGAATGTCGTTTTCTTTCAAACAAATCAATTGTTAAAAGTTTTATTTTATATCAAAGATGTCATTATCTTCGTGATCAACGGCCTTTTGCCATCTAAGTAAATTTTAAATGCCGAATAGATAAATAAAAAATTGATTTTCGGAGCAAATATCTTGAAGTGTCATCTTGGATACAAGATTTATTTTTCATATACACTAAAAATGAATATTGTTTTTACAGTATAATAGAGTTAATTTGATAGTTATAAACTGTAAATTGCCAATTTTACAGTGATGAACTGTAAAATTGCTAGTTTTACAATTTATTACTGTGCATTTTACAATTTTAAACTAGAACCTCTGCTGCCAGTTTTATACTGTTGTTTTTACAGTACAATACAGCTAATTTTTGCGGTTAATCCACCCTAAAATTTTGGTAATAAACTGTGTGAAATTGCTGCTTTACAGTAATAAACTGCAAAATCGCTAAATTTGCAGTTTTTTGCTGTTTAATTTACAGTTTTAAACTAGAACATCTGCTGCCAGTATTATATTATAAAAACAACATTTTATTTTTTGCAGTGTATAGATAGCAATAAAGGGGAATTAGGTGGTGCATTTAAGGTGAGTATTGTGAGCGAAGAAGTCGGATTTCCCTTTCTTCCGATCACTAAAACACATTCTATTATACAACAACTTGGGAATTTGTTTGTGTCCGAGATGCCATTTAAAGATATTTTGCTCCGAAAATATTTTTTTTTTTAATCTATCCGGGATTGAATGGCAAAAAAACCTTGATAATGAGGATACGGTCTGATTTTCTGAGGTAAAACCTTCCGCGTATTTACGCATGCGTCAGGTCTTCTCTGATCGCACCAAAATAGGGGTAATAGGTAAGATAACAATAAGGGGAAAAATAATAAGAAGCATTTTGAGCCGTATCAAACAACGTAGAACGATGCTGATTTCAAATACATACTTTAGGTGAATATGTTAAAAGGATAGCAAAAAACGTAAGTTTTAAATTGAAAACTTCGGAAATTTTCCACTCGCAACCCATCGCTCCTTTTTTAAGTGGAAAGGTTCGCGAGTGCTAGGCACAGTTTTCACGAACAGACAGTAATTACCTCGTTGACCCAAAATAAGAACTTTTAACAATCGATTTGTTTGAAAAAAGATACATATATTACTTTTCAGTTCCATTTATACAAACTACAACGCTGATGTCGTTTCTTATGTATGATACAGCGATACACAAAAAAGAGAATACTTATATGTAAACCCATACGCACATACACAATTTCAACTTATAAAAATAAACCAAAAGCCCATTGATTAAGCTCGATTCTCTTTTCATGAATGAATCTCCGACAGAAGTTTCGAAATAGAACAACTAAAAATAAAAATCCAGAAAAAATGCCTTTTTTTCCAAATTCAAAATGCGACGAAAAAATGGCACTTCTTCCTGTGGGGATGGAGGGCGTTTTTCTTACGAGCGTCGACCCTTCAAATCATTTAATGGGCGAGCTTAATAAGCTCTTATTGAACCCCGGGGTCTACAGGTTACGATGTCCGCCGAGTGAAAATCAAACAGATAAGGTGCTGATAGACTTTAAGCCTAACTGATAGACAGCTCTTCAAGCAGCAGTGCTAAAGTTGGCGAGGAATCGCTTTTGGAGATCAATAATATTTTCCATCTTCTATTGATCATATTCATATGCAGGGGCTTATAGAAACGATAAATTTTTTAACTGTTTTTAAATGGATATTCCGTGGATTCATGATAGATAGGTTTGCTTTCAGAATTTGATGTTCTTAAGTTTAAACTTCATTCTTCAAAAATCGTTTTGAGTGTAGAATATGTTCTGCCTTTTAAAAAGTCGGATTATTTTCATGGCTACTGTTTTCTCTCTCTCTCTCTCTTTTTTTTTAAATCCAGATAAACGTTTTCGGAATGCATTTACTTTTACAATTTCCTTAAAAAATTCGATGGCATTCTTGTTTTCATGCAGTTAAACTGGGAAAAAAATATTTTAAGCACAAAGGGTGCTCCGTGGCTCTGAGGTAGAAGCTGCATCTTTATAGACTAAGGCTGTGAGTTCAATTCCTACCCTGCTTTGGGTATTCTATCTTTCATATGTATTATAAAATCTTTCCTGTGTTTGTTAGGAGGCAAGGTGCCTGTACGCAGTCCTCTATGCATGCGTTGCTGATTAGTTTCTAAAACAAAGAAATAAAGAATTTTAAACACAAATTTGTAGAGATTTAAAACTATTATCGGAAAACTACTCAATCATTCTGTCGTTTTATTGGAAACACAGGATTTACAGTCTTGCGCTGTTAAAAATATACTTGAGCCTGGACGAGCTCCTTTATGGTCATGTTGAAAGAGGGGAAATTCTAAGATTGGCCGATAATAGTTATTGGCAAAGCAAATTGACTTTTCTCATCCCTATTTCAACAAATGGAAAGCTTCAGCCGATCAGAAGTCAACTTATTGGAGATAGACTATATTGATAACTATTTTTGAGAGCTTCATTAATATATTTTTTGCTTCCATCTGTCGTTTTTGACACCGATTAAATATTCTTCTCTTGTTAAAAACTGGTTTACAGATAAACATCAGCAAAATTTGCTTTTGGAGCCAACGCGCTCAGTGATAATTTTAAAATTCAGAGTATTTCTATGAATAATTAATTCAAATATATATTTCGTGCATCGTCACAAAATACTAGATTTGTTTGGTGATGGTTAAATACGGAAATAAATATGAAGGACAAATAACAAATGTTTCATTGCGAAAATATTTTAGTTTTCACTTTGCCCCATTGTTTTTTGAGGTGAAAAATTTTCATCTTTTTTTGAAGGCACAAAATCATTGCCAAAAATTTAAAATAACATTTCAACGATAGTTGTGTTACAAAATACATTATTCTTTCTTTATATATCATAATTTTTAGAGCAAACATTTTCAACTTGTTCATTTTAAAACAGGCCACTTTTCTTAATATTATTTCACTTTGCCCTGCACTCCCTTATTTCGCGTTATGTATAATAGCATATTGCCGCGAAGATTTTGACTCTATAAAACCATTTGGAATTTCCCCAGTTATCCAAGGAAATGTTTTGTTTTGTGTTACTCATTTATTTTATTTTCTCTTTTTCTTCCTTTCTTTCTTTTAATTCTATTTTTATTTTTATTTTATTTTCATTTTTATTTTTATTTTATTTTTATTTACATTTATTTATTTATTCATTTACTTATTTTGAAACATCAAATTACATTTTCCTTTGCTTTACTTTCTTTCTTTCTCTAAAATCTTCGTTTTGAATTAATGTCTAAAAAACATTCAAAAGTATAGGGGCCTGAAAATTGTTGATACGTTTTTGAAACCACGCTTAAATTTCTTTCCTACTAATGGAGAGAGAGAGAAAATTATCTCTTGTCCCCACGCTACTTCCTTTTATGCCTATTCATTAAAGAATATTTCTTCATAATTTCAGTGAATCAAGTGCATGTACGATACTGTATTATGTATACGAGATTTAGAAGTAATAATTCTTAAATGCTCCTGCACCTGTAACTCACGGTAAATATAGAGGATGAAGCTTACAAACTTAAAGAAATTTAATGTTTTTGTTGGCATCTGAGATCTGAAGTTAAAGCAATGTAAACGAAATGGAACATGTAAAAGGATCAGAAACACAATATAGAAGTTTAGCACCTAGAGTGAGGCATTTTAAATACCGTAAATCAGGGTTACTTGGACCCAGAAGAGGACTACTTGAGCCCACAGTAAAATGATAAAATCTGGGTTTGGTACTAGCGTTAGAGACTGCAGAGGGCTTCTACCTAGTGGAGAAACGAGGAACTACGTGCAAGTCTTCAACTAGTAGGTACCAAACCTAGATTTTATCATTTTATTGTAGTGGGCTCAAGTAACCCCCTAGGGTCCAAGTAACCCTGATTTACGGTACTTAGTGATTTTAAGTTTTCAATCGGACCAGTGGGACAAAACTATTTCATTTCTTAGTTCTTTAATGTATCAATACACACAAAAAAATAATGCCCCCTGCCCTTTTTTTAAGTAGAAGGGTGGAAGAGTCTGAATTTTTAAGAACATCGTCCCCCCCCCCCCCCTGTTTTTATTTACTTTCTCGTCGGAAAATTTTGTAAGGGCATCACATTATCTATTCTCTGCAAAAATGTCGAGGTTTGAGCGGAATAAATGCCATTCGAGGAAAATTTAGATCTACTTCAAACTGCAGAAAATTTACAGAGCTCAGAAAAATTTAAAGATACCTGCTCGAAATCAGCAGAATTACACAATTATTGAAAGTTCATTAAGCTACAACTTTTCTCCAAAACGAACGGTTTTTTGTCGCTCCTGAACTGAAAACTTCCACACCAAATTGGAAAAAGGAGTTAATATCGAGAGAAAGCACACCATTGGTTAAAAAATTTAAGAAAATAATGTTACTTTTTTTTAAAGCTTTTTTTTAAAGCTTTTTTCTTTCTGGGCCCCTCAAATATAAAACGAAAAAAAAAAAATAATTCGTTCATTCGAATGATTAAGTAGTGAAAACATTTATCATATTGTGAAAAAACCCAAGCATTGTGTATCACTCGAAAGCCCAAAAGCACACAAAATTTGTTTATGCTCATTCAAGAGATTGCGGATGAAAATATTTATATGAGTGCTTTCTTTATATCCCATTCTAAATTCGTACGAAAATATGAATAGCTGAAAGCTGGAATCGCAGTTTAAGTGAATGAATACCTTGCGAATAATGGGGACTTCAATGTCAAACGTACGTGTGCCATCGACAGCCCGGCTGAAGTCTTCAAGCTGTGACGTCAGAATGACCTTGCCATTCCTTCCTTTACTACAGAAATACTACTTCATTAATGAGAAACAAAAGATCGTGAGACAATGCGCCTTCTTCTCTTCATTCACAAAATACTTACGACGCCTATTTCCAGTAGTGAAAACCGGATGAGGGACCGAACACAAATTGCAGCTGGCTGGGTAGATTTCAGAGCTGTAAAAAGGATTTTCAATGGAATTCTCCTATTTCCAAATAATCAAAAACTGGTTCCTTTCTTGATATTTCCTTATTCCTTGATTTATAATTTTTTCAGGAAGTTCTGCTTATAAGTATCAAGGAATTCAGTTCAAAAGTATTTATTTAATCAAGATATCACGAAAGTGATGTAAAAGTGCGAACTGCATATCAGAATCTCAGAAAAACCAAAACAATGTTGAATGCTACTTCTAGATAAATAATTTACCTTCAGATGGGGAGAGGGGGAGTAATGACAGCGCTTACATATATATACTACTCAAGGATTGGAAATACGGTTTAAAGGGCTTAAACCCATGGTTTGGTGTACGGATTTTGAGAACCCCAAACGCAGTCTAACACACAGCTTTTTTATGAAATTAGAGAGAAGTATTATTAATTTGGAACCAAAAATTGAGTAATAAAAATCAAGACAGGGACTGAAAGTTCGGGACTCATGGTCAATTAAATATTACTACCCGATTTAAGCAGACAAGTAATATTTATTTCTTAAAGAGTCAATTAATCACTTAAATTTCCCTTTCCTGCGCTATTTTGACCAAAAAAATCTATATTTTAATATTTTTATTGATTATATGAATTGAAACCAGTATCTAAAATTGTTATACGTTTTGCTTTTTTAAACTTTTGATAATTTTAATTGCGGCAAAAATAAGGCAGCTTTGCCTTAAAACTGCCTTTTTTTCTGAAGAAGGTTCAGAACCAGAAAGAATATTTTACAGGGTGTGAATGGAAGAGGAAAGTAAGTGTACTATTTTGAATATTTATGGTTTTTATTTCATTTCAAAATTCAGCTTTTACATGGTATACTTTAAGGATTTAGGCATTGATTCATGGACTTCCAGAATAATTTATAGAAAGTTTAACTTCGCTATGTCTTCCAATATCAGAATTAAATGGCCAAAATGAACAAAATGGGCAAAACAGACAAAAGGAAAATTCTCTGATTTTCATATGTTTGATGCGTAAAATTATTCCTACATGGAATAAAATAATTGCATAATTCAATTAAATTATAATTATACGACACTATGTATAATTTTTAACTTGATCATAAAATTAAAATAACATGATTGCATATTAGTAATAATATAATAAGTTTACAAGGAGAATATTAATTACACTTTCATAAGACTAATAATAGGCATTTTTTTTACTTTTTTTTTTTTTCAAAAATACGCCATCCCTTTGTACATATTCAACAATGTTAAATTTAACAAATTACGGGATGACGTATGTGAAAAGTACAAAACAACCCACATGGGTAAACATTCAATTTGGTATATACACAAGAAAAATAATTTTGGTTAATAATAAAATAAAATAAAAAAATAAGTAAAATATTTACATAATGGTAATGGAAAAAATAAATAAATAAAATAAATTAAAAAAGTTTTTAAAGGAATGAATAATAAAATATATAAATACCAAAACTAAATGAAAAAGAAATAAAAATATATAAATAATAAAACATTATAATTAAAGGGAAAAAAAACAGAAATGTAGATAATTTAACAAATAAATAGCAGAAAGAACAAGAAAAAGGTGCAGTTAATAGTATTGAGGTTAAGAAAAAAAAAATAAAAATAAAAATTATCCGAAAAGAAAATGCTCGTGGTCTATTAGAAAAGAAATAAGAGCAGTAATTTTCTTTTTTGCTGCAGGAAACGAATAATAGTTTTTTAAGTCTTGAGTCCAATTGCCTGTAGAACGAAGATGGAATGAAGAAGTATGAATACAATGCTGTATGTAATGTTGAGGATTTCCAGGTGCTTTGCATCTGCAGAGATCAGTATTTCTTAGGTGGAATCTTTTTAGGTACGAAGGAAATGGAACATGGCCAGTAAAGAAAAATACTTCATGTCTGTCTAAATTCAAAGGAGTAAATTTAACTTTGGAACGAATTTTATAGATTTCTCTTCCTGTAAGTTTTTGATCCCAACGTTCTTGCCAATCAGTCAGTAAGTCTTGTAATAATTTATGCTTTGCAAAACTTCTTGGAAATGGTAAAGAATATTGTTTTGTTGGTACTAATAATCCATTTGCTGTTTGATTTGCTAGAAAATCAGCTCTATTGTTTCCATCAGAGTTTGAATGACCTTTAATCCAAGAAATTTTAATAGAATGGTGATTAATAAGTTGCTGTTGGATTTCAGCTATTAATGAGCTTGTTGGGTTTAGATTACTTATTGATTTGATGACTGATTGGCTATCACTGTACATAATTGATGGTAAATTATTATGTGTTACTGCATGATTTATTGCTTCTCTTGAAGCAAACGCTTCAGCTTGAAAAATTGAGTTGGAGACATTTAGAAGATAGGTGGTTTCGTTAGTAGGAGTTGTGCTATTTAAAATAAGGAAAGCAGCCGCTGTAGCTTGTTTTGTTTTCGAACCATCTGTGAAGTAACGGGATTTAGAAACATTATTGTTTGAATTGTCCAAATTTGATGAGTTTATTTTTAATGAAGAGGCTAAGGAAACACTTGGATGAAATAAAATTGTTTTGACTTTCTTTTCAAACGTAGACGATCGAAGAATTCCAAAATTGGTTACAACGTCCTTGTTAAGTCCAAGTAATGTTCCTATTTTTGCTTCGTAGGAAATTTGAATATCTAAAGGAGGTATACCTGTGATTATTTGTAAAGAACTATTTGCTGTTGTTGCGTAAGCTCCTGTTAAATTTAATAATAAAGGACGTTGCAATTTCAAAAGATTTAAATTTAATCTTGTAGTTGGATTTCTTGCCCAAATCGGAGCTGCATAAGCAATTATTCTGAGAAAAACTGAGTTGTACAAGCGTGTTCTGAAACTAATATTGTAACCCCAATATTTTCCTGCTAGGCGTCTTAAATGTTGTAAATAATTGGTTGATTTGACTTTCAAATGCTGTATATGTGGTAAGAATGAAAGGTTTTCATCCAGAATGATTCCAAGATATTTTAAAGTTCTAACTCTTTTAATTTTTTCAGTTCCAAATTTAATATTTTGATTCTTAGTTTTTCTTCTAAAAAGTAATAGACTGGATTTATCTGTTGAGACTTTCAAGTTATAATAATCTGCCCAATTTTTGAACTGTATAAGAGCTGAATTTGCCTCTTCTGCCATGTTCTTTATTGTCCCTTTAACTACGCCAATCACAAAGTCATCAGCGAATGCTTGAATGAAAACTCCTCTTGGCATTGATGTATGGAGAATATCTTCTGCTATTAATGACCACAAAAACGGGCCGCTGCAAGATCCTTGTGGAACACCTATTAATTGATTATGAGTTACAACTTCATTATTAGAATCCATAACTAATTTTCTGTTTTCAAGCAGACTATGAAGAAAATTTTTTAAAATTCTGGGACAATGCAATTGAGAAATTTTGTTATGAAGTTGAGGATGCGGAATGCTATAAAAAGCTCTTTGAATGTCCAACGAAATGATTAATTTATGACCAGTAATATTATAATCAAGGAGATTTTCCCAAATATTTTGCAAAGCATCTTCTGTTGAATATCCTTTTTTGAAACCAAATTGATTTTTTGGAGAAAAATGTTGGTAATGAAATTGAACTCTTTTTACAATTATTTTTTCTAAAAGTTTTCCTAAGGTTGGTAGCAGTGTTATAGGTCGATATGAAAAAATATCTTTGATATCTTTCCCTTTTTTGAGAAATAAAATCAATTTACCTATTTTAAAAACATCTGGAAAATAAGAAAGCTTGAGGCATTTGTTGTAGAAGCAATGGAGTAGTTGTGGAAGTGTTTTAAAGATCAGTTTAACTATTGCGTAATCTATTGAATCAATTCCTGGGGCTTTTTTACAGTTACATGAATTCAAAGTATTTTTAATTTCTTCAACTGAAATTTCTGGTTCAGCATTTGAAAAATCGTTAAAAAACGCAGTCGAAGTTGTAGTGAACTGTCTATTAGAAAATGGATTTCTTTGTGGGATTGGATAAAGTTCATTTAAAATGAATTCCAAGTTTTCTTTTAGATTAGCTCCATCATTAAAAATTGGGAAAGTTGTTGGACGCCTAATTTTTTCAAAACAAAATTTATAAGCTTTACCAAATGGGTCAGATGCTTGTTTGCAAAAATTACGCCAGCTTTCTGTCTTGTGTTTTTTAATGTTCCTAAAATATTGGGCTCTGGCTTTCTTATATTCAATTTTGACTCTAATATTTTCTTCAGGAGTTGATTGTCTTTTTAATTTTCTTTTCAATCTATTAAGATTTGTTTTTTCTTTTTGCAATTCGGTACTCCACCATTTTACTTCAATTTTATTAGAAAAATCTTTAATTTTAAACGAATTGTTGCAACAATTCTGAATAGTAGTAATTAACTTACTTGAGAAATTATTAAGTTCGAATGACGTAAAAATATTATGGCAAGCATTTATGTATGGTGTTAACTTTTTTGAAATTTCTTTATCAAATTTTTTAATTCCTTTAGATGTAATTTTATAGCGTTTAATTGCAAAAGTCGAGAGCTCTTTTTGAAATTTAAAAGAGATAAATTTATGGTCACTTAAGGAATCTATATCTTCTACAACATTCCACTGGTAATTATCATTCTGAATTAAACTCCCTTTAATTAATGTTAAGTCAGGCCATCCATTTCCATTTTCATGCTCAAAAGATGGTGGGTCATAAGAACTATTAAGTAATTGCATATCATTTGCTTGATAGAAATTTATTACTCTTCTTCCTCTTGGATTTTCACCAGCATATCCCCAGGAGTTACTTTTGCTATTGAAATCACCCATAATTATGACATTTTTATTTGGAATATTTCTTAAAAGATTCTCGAGATTACGTAGAGGAATTCGTACATCTTCTGTTGGTGTTATATAAACTGAAATGAGAATTATTGAATCTTCCTTGAATTCGGCTGAGATTGCCACATGGTTTTCCTTTTGATCTAATTGAGAAACTATAATATTTGAGTCAGTACTTATAATGGCAGCTTTTTTACTTAAAGAATAAAAAATTTTCCAATTCAAAGGTTGTTCTGGTATTTGATCATGTTTTAAATATGGTTCTTGAACTAGGAAAAATTTTGGTAGCAATTGAGAGGATAAAAGTTTTAAAGAACACGTAGCGTTACATCTTTTGCCTAAATTGATTTGAATGCAATGTAAAGAATTGAAAGAATATTTAAAGTATTGAATATTTGAAGAAGGACAAATTGCAGATGAAGAAAGCGAAAGTGGAGCAGCAAAGTGAGGAAGATTAGAAGGGACGGAATGAAAAAATAACGAATTATTCGCCATAATTGATGTTAGATTTTAACTTTTGTAGAACAGAAAGATAGTATGGACAAGAAGAGTCAGAAGCAGGGTGATCTATTAAATATAACGGACACGAGCTTGGAAGAGATTTTACGCAGTTTGCACATTTCGTGAAATTGCTTTCGCATTCATGCTGATGGTGATTTCCAGCACAGAAAGTGCATTTTTGTGAATTGCTTTGACATTCTCTAGCCAAATGTCCAAAAGCTTGACAAAAATAACACCTCTTCACATTAATATGCTCCCTCAATTTGTATGTTTCCCATTCAAGTTGTAAAAATTTGCTTTGCATGAGTGTGTTAAAAGAAAAAGGATCACACTCTATTATGAAATTTTGTCTTCCGTTTCTTGTTTTGTAATTGGATTGAAATTTGTAGTTTAATTTCTTTCCTGTTCTTTCAAAAATCATATTATCTATATGTGTTATTGTTGTTTCTTTTGGTAAACCATGTATTATAATCTTTGGGTTTATTGCAGAAACACTTTTAATCCTAGTATTAAGCTGTACGTTAGGTATTGATGAAAGAGCTGTTTGCAGTTTTTCTTTGTCCATTTTACTATAAAGATCAATTGCCACGCCTCCATTTCTAATAACACGTAGCTTGTGAATACGTATGTTGTCACTTGCTGGATTGTATTTTTTTTTTCAAAAGAACTTTTAAGTCGTAGGAAGAAACATTTTCATGAAGAGGATAGACTAAAATGGTATATAATTTAGGATTTTTCTTTAATACATCAGCATATGACTGTTTAACTAAGGGAGAAATTGTTTGATTAATATTCGTAGGTTCCAATTCAGCAAAAGTTTCTGTAAAACCATTGAGTTTAACATGAGAAAATTTGGTGGAGTCATGCTGTTGATGATTTTCTAGAGATGTATCAAGTCTACTATGAGTTGGGGAATCATCAACTATTTCGTAAAATTCATCAACAGAATAATGCGAAGGAGAAATCTCAGGAGTAGGATTCTGAGGGTTGCAATTTTTATCTTGTTCATTTTCTACCTGGATTTCCATATGTTTGAAATTTTGATTAATTTTCCAAGCATGCACAAAATTTGTGTCAGTTCGATCTTCTTGAACTCCCACATCTTTATACTGTTTTTTAACTTTAAGAGGTTCATGGTCAGATATAGCAACTCCTTTCAAAGAAAAATCTTCTTTTTCTGACAGTTTAGTAATAAATGAAGAAGGTGAAAGATTATTATTATCTGCAATAGATGAAATAAATTCTTGACAGGAAATATTGACGGAGTCGATAATTCTTGACTGAAGTACTGTTAATATATTTATAAGAAAAGATCTGCATTCTTCTTTAAAGAAATATCTCTTGTTTGCATTAGTTTTGGAATTTATAACATATTTAATGCACTCAATTAATTCATTAGAAGTGTTTTCACTTGTTGGTCTCAAAACAACTTTATCCGTCGACTGAATGCCAAACATATCTGTTACATTTCTTTGAGAAAAAGTTTTATTGACATTATCACACGAGGAATCATTTCCTGAAAAAGGTAAATCTATTGCAATGATTTCCGTATCTTGAGCTTCAGGTACTAGTGATACTGTTAAAGTCAAAGGCGACTTTTGCATCCCAATATCATTTTCCATTGTTGCACTTTAAAATGTTTTTAGTAAAATACTGCGATTGCATAAACTATATCAAATGCAAAAAGCTGAAATATCGCCAACAATGAAATAAAATCGCCAATCTTTGGAACAATTTATTTTAAATTTGAAATGTTTATTTTAATGACAAATATTGAAGTTCGTTAAATGTAAAAATATTAAGACATATTGAAATTTCACGTAAAAAGATATGTAAATCCAAAATTCTTACTGCAAAAGTCATTTTCCAATATTATAAGATCATTTAATTTGAAGCAATGTTATGATGAAGTAAAAATTTGTCAATCTTGTAAAATCCAGTAAACTTCAATGCGTTTTTTTTTCAAAGTTAGATAAATTCCTTAATATTGATCAAAAGTCATTAAAAAAGGTACCTGCTTGTTCCTGATTAAAAGCTTCATCTGATAACGTCAGAAAAAGAAACGAATTAATGAGAATTACTTGAAAGAGCATTGAAAAACACGGAGCTTAAACTTAGCACAGCAACAAACGGTTTTGAAATAAGCTCACTGCATTTTTTTTTTATTTTTTTTACTGTAAAAGTAATCAAGTACAACGAAATAAATAAGCCTTAAGACATAGTTGTACTACAATATATTATCTCCATATATTATTTCTCTAAGCCGAATCCTATACCCGGTCGAAACTCGCTCATTTCTTTATCGAATTGAAAGAAAATTTATGATTTTGAAGCTTATCCCGCGGGCTATTGACAAAAATTAGACCCACCCTCTAAAAAGTGTCGGTTCGTTTTTTATTCGAACTTCAATTTTTGGGCACACAAATTGGACTCTATCTAGCGAAATAATTGTCGTATCGTCTCCATTTGATTTCATTCGAAAGATTAAAAAAAATGCGTTCTTTAGAACGTTTCTCCGCTAGCGCCGCGTAACGAGAAACTCGAAAATCCACGTTTAAGCGACTTATAAGCGATTGAAGTTTGAAAAAGTTAAATTTTTTGCTCAAACGTTAAAATCGTTACATTTTTGTTCAAATCAATTTTAAATGCGACATTTCAAGCCAAGGCAAACCTTAACCTCGGTAAACCTTAATTGTAACTTTTATTGTTTCAAAATACTATGGTAGTTTTGCGATAACGTTAGTATTTAGTTTAGTAGTAGCCTTGGGTATTTGATTTTAATATAGGGTATCACTTTTGTAGTAGTTGTAAAAGTGAACGTGTCTTTGGTCTCTTTGAAAAGTTGTCAGAACGACGGCAGTAGATGGCGATGTTGTGCAAATGAAGCCAATAAAAATTGTCGTATTAAATTTTAAGTTTAGAAGGGTTTTTTTTCTTTGCGGAATTCCGCACGGGTCATCTAGTCTCCATATATTATTTCTCTAAGCCGAATCCTATACCCGGTCGAAACTCGCTCATTTCTTTATCGAATTGCAAGAAAATTTATGATTTTGAAGCTTATCCCGCGGGCTATTGACGAAAATTAGACCCACCCTCTAAAAAGTGTCGGTTCGTTTTTTATTCGAACTTCAATTTTTGGGCACAAAATTGACTCTATCTATCCCGAAATAATTGTCGTATCTTCTCCATTTTGATTTCATTCGAAAGATTAAAAAAAATGCGTTCTTTAGAACGTTTCTCCGCTAGCGCCACGTAACGAGAATCTCGAAAATCCACGTTTAAGCGACTTATAAGCGATTGAAGTTTGAAAAAGTTAAATTTTTCCCTCAACTGTCAAAATCGTTACATTGTTGCTCAAATCAATTTTAAATGCGACATTTCAAACCAAGGCTTAACTCGGTAAACCTTAATTGTAACTTTTATTGTTTCAAAATACTATGGTAGTTTTGCGATAACGTTAGTATTTAGTTTAGTAATAGCCTTGGGTATTTGATTTTAATATAGGGTATCGCTTTTGTAGTAGTTGTAAAAGTGAACGTGTCTTTTAGTCTAGTCAATAAAGGATTTGAAAAAACACTAAAACATGCAGTTTTAAAAATTGGCCACACAGGTACAGGAAGGGCTCCTGATGAACATACTAAAAGTCCCCAGTGGTGAGGGGGGAGCTCGCAGCGCCACCTGGTGCTTTATGGGTGATTTTTCAATTTTTGTCTTATATCTCAAAAACTATTGACTTGCGAGAAAAAATGTCAATTAATAAATTAAAGAGCATAAAATTATCTTTAAAACGCTTTTTTAGTTTTTATTATAGCTATAATAGTTGCCGAGATATTGAGCTTCAAAGTTGGTTAATTTTTGAAAAACCAACTATTTTTTCCATCTTTTCTATTTTTGGAGCCGCCTCAGTGATTAATTTGATATGATTCTTTTCTTTTTTCGACCTGAAGTAGTACAGGTCATTAAGGCGATTTGATTTCTTGAAACGGGGAGGCAGGTTGGGGAGGAAGGAGGCGAGGAATGAAGGACGACCAAAATATGTGCTAGTTCACTATTTTTCCCTCAACCATAGTTCAGCAAACGAAGGCCCTAAGTAAGGGTGAAAAAATAATAATATAGTTTTAAAAATTGGCACACAGGTACAGGAAGGTCTCCTGATGAACATACTAAAAGTCCCCGGTGGTGAGGGGGAGCTCGCAGCGCCACCTGGTGCTTTATGGGTGATTTTTCAATTTTTGTCTTATATCTCAAAAACTATTGACTTGCGAGAAAAAATGTCAATTAATAAATTAAAGAGCATAAAATTATCTTTAAAACGCTTTTTTTGTTTTTATTATAGCTATAATAGTTGCCGAGATATTGAACTTCAAAGTTTGTCATTTTTTGAGAAAACGACTATTTTTCCCCTCTTTTCTATTTTTGGAGCCGCCACAGTGATTAATTTGATATTATTCTTTTCTTTTTTCGAACTGAAGTAGTACAGGTCATTAAGGTGATTTGATTTCTTGAAACGGGGAAGCAGGTTGGGGAGGAAGGAGGCGAGGAATGAAGGGAAGAAAAAACTATGTGCAAGTGTACTTTTCACTATTTTTCCCTCTACCATAGTTCAGCAAACGAAGGCCCAAAATGTTTTATTAATAGCTTTGACTCCAAGTAATAATAATATTCTTTTCTTCAAACCAGGCAAAGATAAAGTGAACACCAAAATTTTTTATTCACAAGAATTACAAAACACTTGCAAGTTCAAAGATCAAATTCTCTTCCTCCATGCTTTCTCCGGCTGTGACACAACATCAGCTGCATATAACAAAGGCAAAGCCAAATTCATAAAGATGTTACAAAAAAATCAATCATTGAGCTACGTTCCGGAAGTGTTCTCAAATCCCCTTTCTACCCCAGAGCAGGTAGCGGAGGCAGGCCAATAATTTTTCTTAGCCTTATATGGGGCTCCAGTAAATATAACTTCTCTGAATAAACAGAGATTTATATCTTTTCAGAGAGCAGCAAGAAAAATAAAACCTGATCTTGCTTCCTTCCCACCTACTGAAGATGCCGCAAAATTTCATTCATTAAGAGTTTATCACCAGATTCAAAAGTGGTTGGGGAGATTACTTCCACCCGATGCCTGGGGATGGAAAAAAGCAGGTACATCATGGAAACTTATAACAACTTCAAGGCTTCCTGCTCCTGACTCCATTCTCTCCATGATTTTTTGTTCATGCACAAAAGGATGTGGTGCAAGATGCGGCTGCAGAAAATCAAGGATAAACTGCAGCATTGCTTGCTTAAACTGCCAGGGTATTTGCCTTAACGGTTCAAAATTGGATATCGCATTAGATGAACAGTCAGACGACGAAAGTATCCATTTAACTTGAGTACAATGTCATTTTCATGTTAGTTTATATTTATTCTACATCTGTTCACTTTCATTATTTTATTTGCATTATTCTATTTTTTCAATGTTTGGACTTTTTTATCATTATTTTTATTATTTATCCTTTTTGCAGAAGGGTATACGTTTTATTTATAACATGATTTAAGGTCTTCTTGGACCTTAGTTGACTTAAATAGCACAGCACTATCGAAATTTAAGAAAAAAGTGATTGATATGCCTTTCGCAGTCCCAAAAAATAAAGAAAGAAGAAAAGAAAAAGATAGGTTTTCAAAATCTCACGAGTTTAGAACTTAAATGTCAAGTCTATTCCATCTATTTCAGTTATAAAATACTAATTCATTCTTTATTCTTTTTAAAGGTATTTTTATGTTCTTTAATTTACCAATTGATGATTTTGCTGGCGAATGCATAGTTTTTGGGATATAAGACGAAAACTGAAAAAAAACGCACCCAAAATCCCTGGTGGCGCTGCGAGCTCACCCCCTACCACCGAGGACTTTTAGAACGTTCATCAAAAGCCCGTTTTGCACGTGTGTGCCAATTTTTAAAACTATATTATTATTTTTTCGCCCTTATTTTGGGCCTTCGTTTGCTGAACTATGGTAGAGGGAAAAATAGTGAAAAGTACACTTGCACATAGTTTTTTCTTCCCTTCATTCCTCGCCTCCTTCCTCCCCAACCTGCTTCCCCGTTTCAAGAAATCAAATCACCTTAATGACCTGCACTACTTCAGGTCGAAAAAAGAAAAGAATAATATCAAATTAATCACTGTGGCGGCTCCAAAAATAGAAAAGAGGGGAAAAATAGTCGTTTTCTCAAAAAATGACAAACTTTGAAGTTCAATATCTCGGCAACTATTATAGCTCTAATAAAAACAAAAAAAGCGTTTTAAAGATAATTTTATGCTCTTTAATTTATTAATTGATTTTTTTTCTCGCAAGTCAATAGTTTTTGAGATAAAAGACGAAAATTGAAAAATCACCCATAAAACACCAGGTGGCGCTGCGAGCTCCCCCTCACCACCGGGGACTTTTAGTATGTTCATCAGGAGACCTTCCTGTACCTGTGTGCCAATTTTTAAAACTATATTATTATTTTTTCACCCTTACTTAGGGCCTTCGTTTGCTGAACTATGGTTGAGGGAAAAATAGTGAACTAGCACATATTTTGGTCGTCCTTCATTCCTCGCCTCCTTCCTCCCCAACCTGCCTCCCCGTTTCAAGAAATCAAATCGCCTTAATGACCTGTACTACTTCAGGTCGAAAAAAGAAAAGAATCATATCAAATTAATCACTGAGGCGGCTCCAAAAATAGAAAAGATGGAAAAAATAGTTGGTTTTTCAAAAATTAACCAACTTTGAAGCTCAATATCTCGGCAACTATTATAGCTATAATAAAAACTAAAAAAGCGTTTTAAAGATAACTTTATGATCTTTAATTCACTAATTGACATTTTTTCTCGCAAGTAAATAGTTTTTGAGATATAAGACGAAAACTGAAAAAACACCCATAAAACACCAGGTGGCGCTGCGAGCTCCCCCCTCACCACTGGGGACTTTTAGTATGTTCATCAGGAGACCTTCCTGTACCTGTATGCCAATTTGCAAAACTGCATGTTTTTTTGTTTTTTTCACCCTAATTTTGACCTTCGTTTACTAGACTATTTGATCTCTTTGAAAAGTTGTCAGAACGACGGCAGTAGATGGCGATGTCGTGCAAATGAAGCCAATAAAAATTGTCGTATTAAATTTTAAGTTTAGAGTTTTTTTTTTGCGGAATTCCGCACGGATCACCTAGTTATAGATTAATAGAAAAAGGAAGGACCAACTTTTCATTGATGGTATAAACATTTGAAAATAAATACATAAAAACATTAATAAATTTATTAATTAAATCAAAACAAATAATCTTGCATTAGTTTTTTTAATTGCATCACAATATAACATGTTATTCAATAATGTTAATTACTTATGTTATTATGTTTTTTTTTTAAATTAAAAAATTAGTTAGAACTTTAAAAAAAATTTTTTTTTGTTTCAAATTCTTATTACTATTAAATTAAAATAAAAGAACACAACAAAAATGTAAAAGCATTTCAACTAAGATCCGCGGCACAATAACATAGGCGTGATTCAACGGTAAACGAGTTTTTTATGTCCCCAAAGAAAAAAAATGTGTTTAATTTCACCCGTATTATTTCAATAGTCACAGCTATTTTAATGATTGTAGAGGCCAGACGAAATTCAAATTTTTTTTTCGAGATTTTTTTTTTTTTTTTTTTTTTTTGGTACCTGGGGAGAATACGTTGCCAGGGGAGTGACACTATTGGCAGAATTCTGTTGATTTGCAATTATTTCGCTTATTTTTCGGATTAAAATCACAGAGTATCAGAGTTCTATAAGCTCCGTGTCTAAAAAAAGTTCCCGTTGTAATATAATAAAGTAAGAAAAATCTTAATGAGGCATGTTGCATGCAAGCCGCACTGCAGACTCGTAATAAAAATACTTCCTACGTTATTTACGTTTATTCAAATTACATTCACAGCCATAATTAAGATTTTAAATGGAAATTATTATGTTTATAATTTAGTTTTAATGTATATTTACCCACTAGCTGTGGGGCCCGGCGTTGCACGGGCTTTAAAGTAGTGATGAAAATTTAAATAAACTACTCGCCGTCAAGGCGGTATATAATGATATATAACCGCCAAGGCAGCTCGCCTTTAAAGTAGCGAGGAAAGTTTCAGCAAACTACTCGCCGCCAAGGCGAGTAGTTTGCTGAAACGGCTCGCATTTGAAGGAGGGGGGAAAGTTTTTGCGAAACCGGTTTCAAAAAACTACTCCCCGCTAAAGCGGCTCGCTAAAAAACTTTCCCGCATAAAAAAGTCAATCGCATTATATGCACATGCTTCCTCAAGAATAAAAACAATGTCAAGTAGCACATATTTAACACTCTCCCTAATAAACAAATACAATTCCCTACCAAAAACAAATATTTCCAAACCGCTCTCTTCCTGTAACATTAATTGCAAAATTCCAAACAAAAAAGTTGTTTTAATATTTAGATCGCAGCCAAAAAAAATCCCTGCTAAAAACATGAATTACAATTTAATTTGAAACACATTTTCAAAATGGTACCAGAAAAAAAATATAAGCCATTAAGTATGCAGGAATTCAAGTGAAACACGGACGATCGCATTATTTGCCTTGTTGAAACGCCGTAAAATGAAATGCTTTTAAGAAACGAAATGAAGAAAAGGACACCAACAATGAATTTAAAAGATGTCGCCATAGCAACGCAATAAAACTTTAATAGTTTGATCAGGAAAGAGGTTTTCGAACTCAAAGTTCAAACGCTTGTAACTTTTTTTCTAGTGGAGATAAAAGCTTGGTTCTTCGACTGTAAGTCGAATCAATTCTGGGGTTAAAAATATCGCTCTATCCAATGGCGTAAAAATCAAAACTGTGGAATAATTAGTTTATTTTTTATTGATGGTTTTAATGAACCAAGTATTGCAAGAAATCGGGTGAAGCCTTGAAAAAGGCAAGTTTAAAAATTGAATAACTCGTGCTGTGTTTAAGTTAGAGAATCGGAACAAACTGCATAGGACGGACAAAATTTTTCTGCTTCCAACGATATGTAACATTAATATGTGCAAGTAATTTTTAACCCCAGTATTCGGCGATTTATGAGAAAATTGCCTTGAATTCGAATAAAAAACGAATCGCTTATCGAATCTTTTTAAACTATAGCCTAAAGTCTTTCTGGATAAATGGACTATTCAATACAAAAAGAATTTTGCAAATCGAACCAGTAGTTCCTGAGATTAGCGCGTTCAAACAAACAAACAAACAAACAAACTCTACAGTTTTATATATTAGTAAAGATTTGAGAAACAAAACTACCAGGGGATTGACGCCAGAGAAATGACAAAAATCATTCATTACCTACAAAAACAACATCACACATTCTTTTTACCAAAACTTCACGTGATCCATGATGTCTGCACACAATAAACATTGCATCATACATACGTACATTTAGGTAACGATGAAATATAAAAACTTATACAAGCCAAGAGAAATACTACAGCGACTGGCACAAGTACGCTTTGTGGCACTTTCAACGAGAACTGGTGCAATATTATTCGTTTTTTTTTTTGAAAACCTCTTAGCTTGCTTTTAAATTTACTCAGTATTACACTGGTTATTCACAGTCAAGGTCATCCTTTTGCATTTCTATTCTTTCTATCTTTGATGTTCGCCAGGTGATAGCGACACTGTTGATATGGAACGTCAAAAAGTATATATATTTTTTAAATATTAATAAATACTTTTACAATGCTTATTGATGAAATATGTTTTGATGTTTATGTACGAGTATGAATATGGTAAAAAGCATTAGGCCAGGCTAGCAAAATTGAACGTCGAACAAGTTTGTATGAAAACTAGCATTTGGGAATCCCAGGGAAGTATTCATTTATGACTATTATCAGCTCTTAATGCTTAAGAATACTATAACATTAATACAACCAGTTTCACGTGAAGTTTTTCTATCGGCAGTCTGAATTCAAACAGCGTAACAAACCCATATAACTTTGCACTAAACTCCCAGAAAAGAAATACACACAGTAAAATTAAATGTTCAATTTAACAGACTCACATTCCAAATTTTCTTTATTGATACTAACTTATTATTTCATCACATGCGTTTTAATTTGAGATTCAAAAAACTTCACCTCTTGTTTTGAATTTGCGCATGCATTAATTGGCACGAAATTGGAAGCCTCGCTTCTCTTGTTTTCAGCCAGTTTTGAAGTGAGCTCGTCCAAGGATACTGTCTAATCTTTTATCGTAAAACCTTCCTCGCATTTGCGCATGCCTGAGGTCTCTTTGGATTTCCCCAAA